>JACXGI010012460.1:0-11548 GCA_016801175.1 Esox masquinongy | reverse complement strand
TAAAGTGTTATCTAGAACCAGCTGGAACCATATGGCAGTGTTCCCCGATCATCCCTGAGTAACCCCAACTGAGTAACCCCAATATGTTTCAGAGCTAGAACTATATTTAATAAAGGGCTTGCTGATTTTCTGATCAACTGAATATGAGCTCGTACTGCAGTAGATCTGTGGATGTGTTTGTGTCAAGTCAAGACGAGGTTTTTGAAACACTGCCATATGGCTTTCACATCAATGTGTACACGTTGTATGGAAGGGGTTACATTGACTTTCTGTTGGGGCCGGAGGGGGATGCCATCTTGACCGTGCAGTACCTTCTCTCCTGTGTAGGATCGGTACGCTGGTTGTGGCCAGGTTGAATGACCGGGGGTCGCGGGTGTGGTTTTGTCGGTTGTGTCGGGGTTGTGTTTGCATTGAGGACAGCAGAACTCCACCATCTGTTTCTGGGGCTGTGCCTCCATGCCTGTACTTTGAAGTGGGACAGATTGCTTTAACCTCGTCTTTTAAGATGGCAACTTGAATAGAGAGGTCTTTTCACAGCCTGCTTCCTTCTTGGACACTGAGGAGATTACTCCATTGAAGCGCAAAGCAAGCACCCTCTTCTAATGATGCACGGAGGAAACCTCTCATCTAAACCCTTGACAAACACTGGGTCCCGTGTCTCCATGCAAAGCTTTTTCTGGGACCCTCTTTGGATGCGCCCTCCAAAGGAGTGAAGACATCCAACCACGCAACTGTACATATCCTGCTTGCTTTCTTCCCAAAGTTCTCATCCCTGACAGCTCTCCTGCCCTTTTACTTTTCTCCTCCCACAGTGATCCTCATGTATCTAATAAAAAGCCAGTTGCTCAACTGAAACGAGTTAGTTATGCTAATATCATTTGCAGGGGTCAATGAGAGCGTGTTTAGATGTAATGTATTTAAAAGATGCAACAGCTTTGATCGGCCCAGTCACCAGCCCTACTTGAAGAGAGCACTCTGTTCAGGAGCCCCCCCTTGCCTCCCATGCCCCTCAACCCCAGTAGTCACATTACCCAGGGTGCCTACTGCCAGATCCATTATTCACAAATGGCAACGGCAAGCTCAGGTTAACTTCTGGCTACATCTGTCTTTTTCTTTAATACTTTTTTGCTATTTAGTTCTTGTAGTATCTGAGAGAGCACCTGGCTCTTCTGTCAGTCTTACCCTTCTGTGATTTAGAACGACTTAAACAGTGGCATGTTGGTTCTCATTGAGCCTGCCTTTTTCGCTACCAGGGCATCTCATGACAAAGATCCCTGCATGGGCCAGAGCGCTACTCGGTTGATGGGCCTGGCCCAAAGTGAAGAAATGGGGGGATGGTGTTGCAGAGAGAGGGGGAGGTTGTTTTTGCCGAAGCATCGCCGAAGGACAGGAGAGCACTCTGATCAATGACGTGCAATCAGCCGCCGCGGACTCCCACAACACACTGATTAGTCATAGTCAATGAACACATGAATGAATCAATCAATCTCACGTCGGGCCTGGTTACGGTGAGGACAGACCGCCAGCATACTGCTGAATCTACAGAGGACCAACTGGAGGATATCATTCGAGCTGTTTCTTCTGCCTATTTTGGCGTATTCGTACTGTAGGTGCACTACTCTGAAAAACTGAGTAGATTCTCGAAAATGATTCCGCTTAGGTTGAGTGGGGTTACCTAAAATTGCTTCGTTTGACTCAAATGTATGAAATTGCTTTGATTCACTACAATACAGTATGAACCAAGTGAAACAATTTCCTCACAGCCCTTTCGCTGGTTTTTGCTTGTTTGAACTTTTGATTCAGAGTCAAACAGTTGGTGAATGTTGTGACACAGTAAAGCTATAACATTGCAGGCCAGTGTTTTCCCTGAAATATCATGTCACTGTGCTCCTGTAAGAAATAAACAAAAAACGGAGTGCTCATTTGCACAGGTGTGCTTTTGACTTGTGATAGGGACAAATAAATGTCTATTGAGCAACACTAACCATTGGTCTTATACAACCGCTTTTTTGATCAAGTGAAAAGCTCATTGGATTAGAGAAATAATTTGAACATGAATGGAGAAGCCATTTTTGTCCTTTAAATATCAATGTTTCTTTTTTCCAATAAGCTGGGTGGGTTTCTGGCAGCACTGCTGGCTCTTAAAGTGCCAAGGGATTTCTGCTTGGCTGAGTCCCGGATTTGCAAAGCTGACAGAAGGGCTTGGTTTGTGAAGAGGGCCCAACACTGCAACCAAGTCACTCACTTAAAAGGCTAATTCGAATAATATAACTATTCTACATTTTTTAAATGTTCTCTCTTCACTCAAACATCCTGACTTTTGTTTTCTGATTTGCTCGATTTCATTGAGATGTAAAGTCTACATAAACATGTAAATGATAAAGAACGGCAAGTCGGTAGTTTTGGTACGTCCTTTGTAATAATCAGAGACGTGGATGAGAAACATTTAATTTTGTGGATGATCTCTTGCTGGTGTGGGTACAATGACTTTTTGACAGGAAAAGTATCTCTGACTTGCCCTTCTCCAGCTCCTTCTTTGGCCTATTCATTGCACAAAGCTGCTTAAGCGCACTTAAGCGCATTAGCATTTGGATGGCAAGGGACCATATTGACCCTGCATTTGGAGGGCCTAAATGAGTGAAAGATGGAGCGATTTGTTAGGGCTTTTGAAACCAGCTTTGGGGTGGGGGTGGTGGGGGGGGGGATGTGTTCCACTTTCACTTACTGCTGGGCGCTTGTTCTTATCTGGGGTGCCGTTTCAGGCGAGCAGGACTGATTTGTGACATTTCTCTCTAAAGGCCCCTCTTTTCTGGCCGTTATATTGGCTTGACCTGATTAACTAATCTGTGCTTTGAATTTCAATCAGGCCGCCGTCCCTGCAGTGTGGTATGGGAACCACTGGCTGAGGGATTACCTCATTCAACTGTCTTCAAACACAGATGGTCGAATGTTTAACTAATTGTTAAAAGAGTCCACAAAGGGGAATTTAACCATGCACACGGTCCTCCGGGGTCAATACCTAGCAGCGAATAAAGTGGCAGGCTGGACTGTATGATGCTGCTTTTTGGTTGGGGGAAAAAAGTCAGATTTATATTGGTGTACATGCGTTCTGTGTTCAGACTGTAGAATGTCTGTTAGAAATGGGTTACTGTATAGCTTTGTGTGTGTGTGTGTGTGTGCTGTCATCTTCTGTTGCTTTACGTTGATTGATTGTTACCCTTTGACAACATACATCTGTTTCATCAAAGCCTCACCTCCATCTACAAGTCAGAGAAAATCCCGCTATTAACAGTCCCTCTCCACCTTCCTCCTACAGAGTCTGTGCTCCACCGCCACCATGCAGACGGTCAGAGCAGGAGACACCAACGGTGTTGACAAGCTCATATTCCGAGAGTCTGAGAATGATCGCAAGGTACGCCACAGTATTTAACTTGGTTCGTAATAAGATGCACAGCACATGTTGACGCGCAATATGTGACATCGAAATATAACACTCCGTACTTTACCTCAGCATTCCTTGTAATATGCCTGTAGTCTCTTCTAAACAAACTTTCCCATTGTCTCCTAGCCGTTGTAGGACCTTGACGCACTATACCACTGCCCCCACTCGCTCTGAAATTTTACATTCACTCTGCCCTTTACCACTCGCCCCCAGTAGTTAAGGTGTATGTGGAATAAAGCCAGATCGGTACAGCCAGACTTGGCTTTGGCCCGATGTGGAACATGAGGCATGAGTGTATGAATGGCATTACGGTGCTGAGCAATTCCAGACAGGCTGTATGCCGCTTTCAACACCACAGCACATTACCCTTCATTAAATTAATTAAAGCTCTAATTATAAAGTGCTGGTTCAGATGAGTATTGCTATTAATCAGCTCACTGCTCTAACCCCCCCCCCCCCTCCTCTGCCCCTTTTAGGTTGTACTTGAGATTGAAAAGAAGCTTTTTAATTATATCAACCAGGACGTTTTCCGGGAAAACAATGGGACCCTGGTGAGTCGCCTGTTTCCTCTGGTAACTTTGGGAGGGTTTGTTCATTCAGTCGAGAGCTTCATTTGAAGTAAGAGCAATGCCTGTCATTTATACGTCATCGTTAGAGTGAGGCCTAAATTCACCATGATGAAAGGCATTGATCTGGTGCAGCTGTGAAAATGTGATGTGAGGTTTTGAGGTTTTTTTCATTCTTTTTTTGACCTGGGTTTTATGAATGGGCCGCTCTTGGCTTGACATTCTGGGTTTAGAAAGGTGACCCATGCAGGTGGTCTGACGGATGTCCTCACACCTTTGTACCTCACAGGAAGCATCACCATCATCCTCGCTGAGGTCAAACACCTCGTGAAGGCCTCTGGAAGTGATTGTGAACATACTGTGACTGTTGTCCTCTTTAACAAGGTGCTGTTCCTCCCCGAGCGATTCAGATAGGACCAGGCTGTATTACGTTTCCCATAAAGGCGAGCAGATGCACAGTGTGTACTGGGCACCAGACGACAGGAAATAGTTGGGTTAAGGTTAGGAACGTTCAACAAGAAATGCTTAATTTCACACTTAACATCTAAGCACTTTAAAAGGTTTTCCATTGTGTGCCTAATGAATGTAGCCCAGATGATTTTGATCCCGACCCCACCACTAGAACACAGATGAACCCCGGGCAGGAGCACGTTCATGCCGGTGAACACATGTCAGTCTCCGTGCACACGCCTCAAACCTCCCGAAGACCATATCTTTGTAACAGACAATAATCCACGGGACACGCACAGCTCTTCGCGGCGCCTGCGTGTCTGTGTTGGCCGTGTGTTTGTGTCCAAGCAGACCCCCCCCACCCCCACCCTCGCGGTGCTCGGCAAGATAAATGGCGTAATGGGGCATCAGAGATAATCTGATGGTCATGGTCTAGTTAAACACACCCTGTTATGATCCTTATAAAACAAACTACCTTTCCAATAGGATAAATGTCCCCCACCCCGCACCTCTCCTGAGAGGGTGGCGAGAAAAAAATCCATTGCATCCTTCATCAACTACTAGACTTGTACCGGCTTGACAGAAATTTAATTCGAGGCAGCTCTCGAAAATAATTATTGTATTTTGAGAGGAGTAATCATTGGCCGGGACATGATTGAATGTGTCCATGCCTATTGACTTTTGCTATGATTAATAGGTTTGTTTAGTCGATATTCCCATCGAAATTGTATAATTAATTATCCCCGCCGCTGTCAGGCCGGGACGATGGAGAGCACTGATGAGTATTTGGGAAGATTACATTTTCCGCGAGTCGCGGCATCGAGGGCCACAGGGGCCTGCTCCTCGACGGAGGGGCGGAGGTGTGGTGGGTGGGCTGGGGGGAGCAGGATCCTCTGCAGCCGCGTGACTCTGCTTCCCATCCATCCACCGCGCATCTTCTATCTGCCCCCCCCCCGTCATTGATTTTGTTTCAGTATCTCTTTATCACAGCTTTATCAGTGTGGTGTGGGCAGACGACTGGGAGAGTGTGTTTGTGTGTGTGTGTGGGGGGGGGGGGTCCTGTTGCGAGTGATGAACTTTTCTGTCAGGGCCGCTCCTCCTTGTCATGCTCTCAGCATACTCGCAGCATCACTCAAGCCGCAGGACTTTTCCGGATTCACCAGAGAAATATATTGGTAAAAAAAAACTATACGTCCATCTTCCCGGGCTAAACTTCTTTCATATTTTACCTGTCAGTGGTCTTAAGTGGTTGTACAGCAGCATGCTAAATAAAATGTGACCTTAGTTGGGAATATAAACACGGAGGGCCAGGTGCAATGGTCTCCAATGGTGTCTCCTATACCTGAGTACCTCGCAGCACAAAGAGGCTCATTGTACTTTTACTAGTATTGATCATTTCCTCAGTCACGGTGTCTAGCATATAGATTATCTACGTCTATTCGTATCTCAAATAAATTTTAATATATGACCGTTTAGTGTTGGTGTTTTGACAGTTGACACAGAATAACATACATGGTTAATGTGAAACATTTTGGTGGGAATTGTTAAGTGGATTAATGGACTGGTTTGATTTGAGCTGTGGACTTCGTATAGCTTCGTCTACGACGAGAGGAATTGGTCGTCCAGTCATGGTCCTCTGTTTGTTTGGGCTGAACCTCTGAAGCCCCTCGGCCATTCCCTGTCAACGCCACTTTATCCTTTCCACACCAAATAATGAAGATCTCATAAAACGAAGAAAAAATATGGCTCCCGCAATGAAAGCCAAGTGTGTGGCGTAAAAATAAAATTAAATGACCTTTCACCTCTGCGTTTATTGATGGCTTTTAATGGCAGCAGGTGTTGTCAGAGGGATGGTTTGACGCGGCGTAAATCAAAGCACAATTATGGTCTCGGACAACCGCTGGCCGGGTTAGAGGGACAGTCAGCCCAGTGATCTCCTGTTCCCTCTGCCCCCAGCAATTTCTCCTTCTTTTAACAATCACAGCTCATCTGATTTAGGTGTTCGTTGCTCATTCAAGCGAAGTAAGAAATATTTTTTCCGGCACATTTCCTCATCTTCCTCCTTGCCTATGATATTCTGCAAGCCGTATTGGCTAGCCCTCTCCAACAACTCCAAGGTCATTTTGTGCTGACAAACTACTCGGACGGCTTTATAATGCAACGAGACCTTGAACCAATATTTTTTTTTTTTCTTTTTTTACTGCTGACCTACCAGACCAGCAAATCATTATGCTTAATTGACCTAGGATGAAATGTAGTGTGAAATTTCAGCCCTTGGGTTTTCCAGTCAACCTTAATGAATTACTCAACATTCACTTAGAGGCTTAGCACGCACACACACAAAAACACACACGTCGCGGGAACACACTGTGCGCTTCATCACCCGCCAACACCGCTCATCTGCTGCCTTTTAAAGGTGTCACTTTTCATCTCCGATGCACTAGTTCCACAGAGACAAACACACCTGTCCACACGCACACATGGAAGGACTCAATTACTGTGCATTTTAAGTATTTGGACAGTGATACGTGTTTCGTTTTTTCGGCTCTACTCCAGCACTGGATTTGAAATGATACAGTGCCAGACTGTCCATTTTAATTTGAGGGTATTTTCATCCGTATTGGATGATCCATTTCAAATTAACAGCATGTTTTTTCTTTGCCCCCAATTTAAGGGTACCGAAAGTATTTGGACTATTGGCTTCACAGCTGTCTCTTATTAAGCAGGTGTGTTTGTTTGCATCATTGGTGCATGAACAAGAGAGCTGTGTCAATGTCTAGATTCAAGGTTTTGCATTTGGTGTCTGACAACATGAAGAGTGCAAGTTAAGCTGGCCATCATAAGGTAGATAACTCAGAATAAATCAGACAATTGGCCAAAAACATGAGGCGTGCCCCAATCAATTGTTTGGTACATTAAGAAGAAGAAAGCACTAGCAGCTTAGCAATTGCTAATGACCTGGCAGACCAATGAAGACCTCTACAGTGGATGACCAACGAATGCTTACCATAATGAAGAGGAACTCATGAACTGTCCGACAGATCGGGAACACTTTTCCAGAGGTAGGAGTGTGATTGTGTACAGATGATACAACTATTAGCATGTTCCAGAGCGATGGCAAGAGGAAAGTGTGGAGAGATAAATAAATGGGATACCACCGTATCTGTGAATTAGGTAGATGGGTGTTGTTTTAGGTATGCATGGCTGTCACTGAAACTGGCTCACTTGTCTTCATTGATGATGTAACTGCTGACGGCAGGAAGAATTCTGAAGTGAATGGAAACATCTTATCTGCTCAGATCCAACCAAATGCCACGACCCTCTCATCACCTTGCAGCAGGTCAATAACCCGACCTGAATCCAAATATGCATTTGACTTGCTGAATGCAGAACTGAAGGCCAACATGACAGGAACTGAAGATGGCTACAGTACAGGCCTGGCAGAGCATCACCAGGGAAGACACCCAGCATCTTGTGATGTCTATGGGTCACTGACTTGAGGCAGTAATTGAATGCAAAGTATTTGTAACCAAGTACTAGATATGACCAATTTACAGTAATTAAATGTGTTAAAATACTTTTGGACCATTAATAGGGGGGACTATGTATAAAAAGAACTCATTCCTCCACGGGATGTAAATGCCCTCGAATTAAATCTGACAGTCTGCACTTGTTTCATGTGAAATTCAATGTGCTGGAGTACGGAACCAAAACAACACAACTTGTTACTGTCCAAATACTTTTGGACTGCACTGTATAACATAGGAATAACAAAAACGGAGACATAAGGCACGCACACATACACACGCACACAGAAGGACTCTATTGAGAAATAAGAGACATAAGGAACAGAAGGACACACAGGGCTGACAAAGCTTTGACCTCTATAAAGGTTCTACATTCAGCAATTGATATCAGAAGACAGACACACCAACACCCGAGCACACTCTTCCACACAAGACCTGACTACACACACACACAAACACATCTCCTGCTGGGAGCGTGTCATTGGGAGGATGGCGGAGGTGCACAGTGAAGCGTGTGGCTCATCCTCTGGGCTCCATTCCTCATTCGCAGTGCAGGAGCTCTCCTGCGACCCTGCCTCTGTGAGTTTGATGGATGCGGCACATCTGCCCTCCTGAACCCCTCGGGACTCTGGGTAGAAAGTAATGGCCGCTGTTCCAAACCACTGAGACAGACACGCACGCATGCAGTCCCAGACACACAAATCCTTACGATCAGGCCGTACGATCAGGGGTAGGCGTCCAGCACTTACCCACAATGCACTCGCTCATGCCTAGTTGCGAAAACTCCAGATATACCGTGGAAGCGTGTCCCGCGGTTGTTAGGAGGGCGTTGACGTTTTGAACGAGCGTCGGTGTCGCGGACTGTGGATCGACGGCTCGGCCTGGCCTCTGTTCGGCTGGATCGCCATCGGTTTACCTCACCCGGGGGTGGGGGGTGACATGGCAACCACTCCTCTACATGTCCCAATACAGCGTCGTCATGTTGTCGGCACAGGCAGTGGGTCGGTGTAGAGGACCTCGTCAGACTCTATCCGATCTGTGTTGACAGCGTCCATTTACCTCAGAACAAACATGCTACGTTTCCCGGTAGCTGCCTGTCACTCCGAGGAAAGGGGGGGGTGGACGTCCTGCGGGGTTGCCCGGAGATCTGTCCGTCGCTCAGGGAACCAACCATGCAGATGCCTGTGCTACCTGCTCATCTCCCAGATAATTAATGTGTACAAGGAGCTGCTAATTGCGCTTCTCACTAATGATTTATGGGATTGGGGGGGGCGGCGGAATGGGGGGCGGGGTGCAACTCTGCGGCTGTGCTTGCGCGGCGTGAGGGGATGGCAGCTGCGAGCGGGTACATGATTGATGAAGACGGTTTCGGATCCACTATCAGGGCAGAGCGACATCAGACCGGGGGTGGGCAGCCGGGGGGCGGTGTGGGTGGGGCTGCTGCAGTAGGACAGGACAGGGGCCGCTCTCTAAAAGCCAGGCCAGAGCCACACGCTGCAATGCCGGTCAGCGGTCCTCACACGCTGGGCTTCGTGGTATAACTTTCCTTGTGGTCTGCAGACACCACACGGGTTACCAGGCTGTTCCATGACGCCCTCACACTACGACAGTCAGTCACTCAGTGGGAACTGACTGACTTAATGGATATTACTAGCTGTAATAAAAACATGAACCCTTTATTCACGGCTGTCTCCCCTTTCTCTCTCTCTTTTCTCTCCCTCTCTCTCGTCCCAGTTTTTACAGTTTGACAGTGAGCTGTCCTGTTTCAAGGAACGGCTGCACGAGCTGGAGATCTCCTTTCCTCCCAGGTATGGAAACCGTTTCAATGTTCACTTCTGAATCAGTGTCTACGTGAACCTTGCCTCTGCTCGGTGGACAGAAAATGGACACATCTGGTTTTCAGCAGTGCAGTATCTTCAACCTATAATTTCCCTTTTCCCCTGAAAACCGAATGTGGAGACTGTGGGAGGGGTTTTTCTTCCACACCTGCTACTTTGGGTGGATGTGCAACAAATATTCAGCTCACTAACTCCTGTTACTTACGGGGGATGAAGTGGATTAGAACGTTTGAACACTTTGTACAGCTTAATACCAAATGATGGCGGCTTTTAAAGAGGTGGTCCACCTTAAGGGTTTGGGCCCAAAATCACCAGCGAAGAAGGCAACTGTAAAACAGCGAACGATCCATTCCGTTCCTTGGTAAGAGTGTGATATGAGAAGAAGCGGGGCTTGCTACTTACCGCGGTACAGCTGTGCCACATCCCTGAAGAGCAGAGTAAATCACCAGTGATCTTTCAGTCCATTTATGGTCCTGGGCATTAACATGACTCAATCAATCCTCTCAGCTCCAACGGCTTTGTTTGTGCCAAATATATATTCAGTGGTTATCAATTGTTTAGTATGATTGGATGTGCTTCTAAATTGCTCCCCTGGGTGCGTGTGTGTTAATGTGCGTGCGGGTGTGCGTGCGTGCGTGTGCGTGCGTGCGTGCGTGTGTGCGTGTGTGTGTGTGTGCGTGTGTGTGTGTGGGGCAGACGGCATTGATATTCCACGGCGGTGAGAGTTAGGGGACTCTGGGGCTGGGTGACGGGTGGGGGTTCTGCTCTGCTCTTCTTCCTCAAACAAATGCATTGGCAATTAGCCCTTTCAGAGTAACAGGGAGGGCAAACATGCTGGCCGTGTGGAAATATGTTTTGGCTCCAGGCGCGATAACGCCGCTTGACCTTTTCGCCGTCAGTTGCGACTCAATCAGTGCAGATAATGAAACGCTGTAATCAAACAATAATTACTTGATAAACTGCTCTGGTGACGGGCAGCAAGCAGGGCGGAGGGGAATGCTCGAGTCTGTCAAGGTCCCGGCTTGCTACATTTTTTGAAACCACTCTGTGTCTTAATTTAGGACCCCATTTACATCGCTTTGCATAAGTTACGGCGGGATTTATTGTCCTTTTACGCTGACTTTTGCGCCTGTCTGTCAATAATGGAACGCTGAATCACCGCCATCGTCCACCGCCATCGTCAGCTGATCCGAAACGCGATTTGTCGAATTGATAAAACCTGTGCGTTGCGTGTGAATTTAAAACAGCTACAAGCCCCGTCATTGTCAGCGGTAAATGAGTAGAAGTGGCCTAGTTAAAGTTAAACAACCCCCCCCATTCTCCCGACACACACACACAGACAGACGCGCACCGAACACACGCTCAGCCAACCCCCTCCCCACCCCCATTGGACCTGCCCCGTGCTCCATGAGCAATCAAGCACTCAATGATTGTTCTCCGTCACATAGCCTGCTTCGGACCAGCCCCTCGCCATCTGTGGGGTTATTCCTCCCGTTAACACAGGCCATCGGAGCCCTCCTCCCCAAAGACACATACACACACTTCCACGCACTCGCCTGCATTCTGTCTACAAATCAATATTTGCCAGTCGTCCTTAATCTATAAATGAATTCTGCATGTCGTGGCTTAAGGCATGTACACTGGTGAAGTTGAGTGGATGACAATCGCCCAGTCGTTGGGTGGATGTCCGTGGCCCAGTCGTTGGGTGGATGACCGTGGCCCAGT
>JACXGI010012459.1:0-22750 GCA_016801175.1 Esox masquinongy | reverse complement strand
TTGGGTGTGTGTTAATAGTGGTTGTGTTTTGGGTGTGTGTTAATAGTGGTTGTGCTTTGGTTGCATGTCAACAGTGGTCGTTTTTTATTGTGTGTTAAATTTGGTTGTGATTCTGTTGTGTGTTAACAATGCTTGTTTTTGTCTGGTAAAGTTGAGAGCTTTGGCTTGCTGTAGTTTTACAACAAAAAATTAAATATTTATTTAATATTCACTATTTAACATCAAGTATGTTACCGCCTCACTCTGAAAGTGTCATCAGCGGTGGCTGAGTGGAGTCGTTTGCTGCTTCTGTAGTCTGCTGGATCTCTAGAGAGGCAGTCTTTTTATTTTTTCTTTGTGTCCGCGCAAAATAGGTCACTATTGGACGATTGAAGGACTTGAATAACTGTATGATATTGATGTGAACACCAGCCTGGTTTGTGAACTGCTGTGGTATGTTTGTATGTATGTATGTATGTGTGTGTGTGTGTGTGTGTGTGTGTGTTTGTGAGGGAACAAGGGTGGTATGTTTGTGTATGTGTGTGTCTGGTTAATTTCGTTGATTTAGTCAAGCCACAGTAATTTTGACCAAAATATCTTTCCGTTTTAGTCACATTTTGAATTATGATTTAGTCAAGTTATTGTCAAAAAAGTGGGCCATGATGGTCATCAAAATGCCCATTCATATTGATCATCTTTTAATGAAATAAATAAAAAACATAGAATACATGACTCTAGGGAATGAAATGAACACCTGCTAACTAGCAAATGCGGGTAATTAGGTACTGACGGGTAGCTGACGGGTAAATCAGTCAGTCTTACCAGCCAACGATTGTACATGAACACACGTTTACATGATCCCGCCAAATCTATTAACATAAACCAACTGTACCACCTCAATTTATGACGTATATTGACTCGCCCTCTAATCCCATCCCCCATACCAGGCTTGATTCGCTCGCGCTAGATTCGACTGAAGAGAGTGGCTTGTTGAACAAGATCGCATATAGGCTATTTTGAATTTACCTGAGCACAATGAACGGCGGTGTAGGTTTCGCTGTTGCGCAGCTTCTAATTGCCACGGAGGATAAACAGCACTGCTTCACTCAAAACCTCGTCTGCATTCTCGTGGTGCTTCTACTGCTGCGGATTTACCTGCATTTTATGTCGCACAGAAAAACACTGAAAAGCTATCACTCTCTTTCCAAAAACCGTTCGTCCGGTGAAGTTTATAATTTAGTCGCAGAGATAATTTCGTCCTCCGTTCATTTCAGGCAACCAAAATGACAGTTAGTTTATTGATAGATTTTTTTCTAGATCTATTTAGTCAGTTAACGCCAATTGCCACAGAAAACCATGTGTTTAACGAACATTTTCGTCATTATTTTTGTTGAGGAAATAAACGCTTTTGTGTGTGTGTGTGTTTGTGTCTGTGTGCGTGCGCGTGTGAACAGGGTACGTGGACTCCCACAAAACACCGTGCACTTTGGAACTATACACCGTCAGTATGAGAACAAATTAATCAATACCTTTCTAACAACATGATCAACATCTCTGAACAAATCCTCGAGTAGTTTTCCTTCATGGCTTGTTCTCTTCTTTTAAATAGGAAGACAATTTGTATTCAGCTTTATTTTTACCATGAATAATCAAAACATTGTTCTCATGGCTCATTGATTGAAATCATGGTGCCTAGATTGAAATCACAATATTCAGCTGCAATGTATGGAATTGTGAGATTCGTAATGATGGAAGCTACCATTTGAAATAGCCTGGGTTTACCGCGGCCACCGCTAATTGGAACAGTAGAAGGCGCGATAGGATTGAGCTGTGTTTTGCTGTGACTAACTGGAAAACTAGAAGGTGCAATATGAAACGTGTTTAGTTCTCAACATTACCCACCGTCTTTTTTAGGGATGTGCCATCGGGTTTTCTCTTTTGGAATATGACTTCAACCCAGATAAGCACTTCCGTTCCATGGAAGTCTTTGAGTTGCAGTGGCATTTCTAGACTCAAGCCTACTGAGGCCCGAACTGTGTTAGAGCCTGAGGATCTAAACCGGGAATATTTTAACTGGAGTTGATGTAACCCGCATTCTTCTTTCCTACTTTTTGATATTATGAATCCTCCTGTAATATCCCAGGAGAGATAATATTTTTCTGTGAGGGGAGTCAAAATTCTAATGTGCATTCTATGAATAGGTCTGTTTTCCTGTATTTCCCTCTCACAGATACCCTGTTTCTCTCTCTCTCTCTCTCTCTCTCTCTCTCCCTCTATTATCTTCCTCTGTCTCTCCTCCTTCTCTGTCTCTTTCATCTCCTCCCTCTCACAGACTCTCCATTTCTCTCTCTCTCTTATCCTCCTCTGTCTATTTGTTTGTCTCTCTGTGTCTCTCTCTCTCGGTTTCTGTATCTGTAGGTGAACCATATGTTTCCACTCAATTATTCACACCCTAATGCTCAGAACACCTGGTTCTTGGAGTGTGTAGGTGTGTGTGTGTAGTTCAGTCTCCTATACATTATCTATAGTTCCCTGGATGCCCAGCCTGCTTGCTCCCTGTCCGCTCTGCCAATCCTCTGTACACACACACTCACACAGCCCGGCTTCTGTCTGTCCGAGTGAACAAGTGAGGTCCCGGTGGTCTGGTGATGATGATGATGTCACCCTGTTCTTCTGCTCTGGTTGCCACACGCAACACACACAACGCACACATCCACTGTCGTCCACTGTCATCCACTGTCATGTAAAATCTTCCTCAGAGCAAGTACCTCATACACTCTCTTCTCACACACACACACACACACACACACACACACACACACACATGCACACACACTGCTTTCTCTGTTTCCATCTCTCTCTGTAACCCTTTATTCTTCTGTTACTTTTATTCATCCCAGATGGAACACAGTTCTCTTCATACAGCACCATAGGGAAGTGTTAATACAACCCTGGTCTAAATTAATGTACTATATAGGGAATAGGGTGTTATAGGACCCTGGTCTAAAGTAGTGTACTATATAGGGAATAGGGTGTTATAGGACCCTGTTCTGAAGTAGTGTACTATATAGGGAATAGGGTGTTATAGGACCCTGGTCTAAAGTAGTGTACTATATAGGGAATAGGGTGTTATAGGACCCTGGTCTGAAGTAGTGTACTATATAGGGAATAGGGTGTTATTGGTCCCTGGTCTAAAGTAGTGTACTATATAGGGAATAGAGTGTTATAAGACCCTGGTCTGAAGTAGTGTACTATATAGGGAATAGGGTGTTATTGGACCGTGGTCTAAAGTAGTGTACTATATAGGGAATAGTGTGTTTTAGGACCCTGGTCTAAACTAGTGTACTATATAGGGAATAGGATGTTATAGGACCCTGGTCTAAACTAGTATACTATATAGGGAATAGGGTGTTATAGGACCCTGGTCTAAACTAGTGTACTATATAGGGAATAGGGTGTATAGGACCCTGGTCTAAAGTAATGTAATATATAGGGAATAGGGTGTTATAGGACCCTGGTCTAAACTAGTATACTATATAGGGAATAGGGTGTTATGGGACCCTGGTCTAAAGTAGTGTACTATATAGGGAATAGGGTGTTATCGGACCCTGGTCTAAACTAGTATACTATATAGGGAATAGGGTGTTCTTGAACCCTGGTCTAAAGTAATGTACTATATTAGGAATAGGGTGTTATAAGACCCTGGTCTAAACTAGTGTACTATATAGGGAATAGGGTGTTATAGGACCCTGGTCTAAAGTAATGTACTATATAAGGAATTGGGAGTTATAGGGTCCTGGTCTAAACTAGTGTACTATATAGGGAATAGGGTGTTCTTGAACCCTGGTCTAAAGTAGTGTACTATATAGGGAATCGGGTGTTATAGGGTCCTGGTCTACACTAGTGTACTATATATTTTTTGTGGATGTGTGTGTCTGTTTGTGTGTGTGCGTGGATTGCATTGCTGCGCAGAGTTAAAAAGAGTCAAAGCCGAGATGTAAAAGCTGTATTGCCTCAGTCCCCTGTGGAGAGGAGGCTGGCTGTATCATCTCCTGAACCACCAGCCGACCTCCTATCCAACCGTCTGCCTCGCTTCCCTTCACACACTTTTAAAGCACTCGATTGGTTTACAGGTGGGCTAGAGGGAGTTTCTTTCATATTTTTTACACCAATCTGGTGCCTGTAAGTATAGTTGTAATATGAAAAGCCCTTCTAGAAATCAGAGAAATCTGTTCTAGAATTACTATACAAATAAGAATTAAAACAAATTCTGTGTTTAGAATCAAATATAGAATTATTATAGTTTCTTATCCATTCTGTTTTTCTTCCTAACTAAATAGTTCCTCCATTATCTATGTTATAATTATGTCTCTCTCTAACTCTCAATTCACTTCCAATTTAATGTCTGTTTTTTTGTGTGGGAAACATTTGTTTATTTTGCAATTGGAAAATAAATTTAGCTATAGCAAATAACAAAAGTGAAAACAAAAAATGAAATAAATGTACTATTTTAAGTAGATAATACACACACATTTTAAAAAGGATGAAGGCATTTTCATGAGTGTTACATTACAGACCATGAACAGTGATGTAAAAATGTACAAATAGGTTTGGATGAGTTTGTGCTCCACTGGTTGCCTTCTCTCATGACAACGAGTCTCCCCCCCTCTCTCCCTCTCTCCCCCTCTCTCTCTCTCACTCTCTCACTCTCCTTCTCTCTCCCCCACTCTCACCACCCCCTCTCTCATTCCCTCTCTCCCTCTCTCTCTTCCAGGGGATGAAGTTGCTCAGTATGTCAGTGGGCAGGGCTTTGACTCTGGCCCTCCCATCACTCCTGGGTTTCCTGGTCAGCTTGACCTTGGTAACGATAAGGGAGGTTGAAGGTCAGAAGGTCCCCATCCTCAACATCGCTGTGATCCTTGGCCGCACGCGCTACATCTCCGATCGAGATATCCGGGCGCTCTGGAGCAAGGAGGACCCCATTGACGTCAACGTGGTCACCCTGCTGGTCAATGAGACCGACCCCAAGAGCATCATTACCCACGTGTGTGACCTGATGTCGGGAACCAAGATCCACGGTGTGGTGTTCGGAGACGGCACGGACCAGGAGGCCATCGCTCAGATATTGGATTTTATTTCCTCTCAAACCCTCATCCCCATTCTGGGAATCCACGGGGGATCCTCCATGATTATGGCTGACAAGGTGAGGAGGGAGGGACATCTACAGGCTTTCTTTATTATCGTAGTGCCAGTGGTGGAGGTGGGAGACGTGGTGGAGGTGGGGAGGTGGTGGAGGTGGGAGACGTGGGGGAGGGGGGGGGGGGGGGGGGGGGGGGGGGGGGGGGGGGGGGGGGGGGGGGGGGGGGGGGGGGGGGGGGGGGGGGGGGGGGGGGGGGGGGGGGGGGGGGGGGGGGGGTGGTGATAGTGGGGGAGGTGGGGGTGAATTTGAGTTAGGGGTGCCTTGCTGTTACCATGTGATCTTCTGCTCGACAGTTAGCAGAGTTGAGCTGTTTTACTGAATGTTAATGTGGACCACTAAACTGGCTGCTATGGTGTGACTGGGTGCACTTTTATGTGTGTGTGTGTGTGTGTGTGTGTGGTGTGGTGTGGAGAACACTGCTGTGAGCCACAAGAAGAGATCAAACATCCTCTATAGCAACCACTGGTATGTCTCCACAGGGAAGAAAAGAGAGGGTGGGACCGGGAGAGAAGAAGAGAGTGAATGACAGTGTGGGGATAGAGAGAGATGAGAGGAAAAGGATGGGAGGAGTGAGGAGAGGTGTGATAAGAGACAGGGAAAGAAATCAGAAAAGGCAGAAGGAGAGAGGAGAGAGGATGAGGGCAAGTGGATAAGAGAATTAAGGGAGGAGGGGAAGAAGTGCGCTTGGAGGAGAGAGAGAGAGTAGAAAAGGGATACAGGCTAATCCGAGGTCTTGAGCAGAGTGATGTTGGAGAGGACACTGAATCGTTTACACAGGCCTGGAAACTCTGGTCGGCATAGTACAAACACACGCACGCACACACATACACACACACCCACGTGCACACACGCGCACACACATTATCATTGGTTTTAAAGCCTAACAAGTTCTACTTTCTCTTGTTTTATGTAGATTTTCTAATCCCCAGAAATATGAATAACACCTTCTGCTTACACCTTCCATCTCTGTCCTGCGTGTTTGTATATTTGTATGTGTGTTTTGTGTTTGCGGGTTGGTTTCAGGGGATTTGATTACGAGGGTAAATCTCCTAGAGCCGTGTCACTGATAGTGACTGCAAACTACACAAACGCACATACGCAAACACTCAAAAACGTACACAAACACACCCTGAGACCCAAAAACATGACCTTTTTCAAACTAAATTTTCTTGTTTGCTTGTTTTGTTCCAACTACTAAATAAAACTTCAGAAACGTACAACATTGCTAAGGATGCCTTTTCAATATTGCTTGTTTCCCAGCATTCACACTCACACTAACGCTGCGACCCTAGCACATGGTGCTAGCTAGCTATCGACTTGAAAACTCAGCTCGTCAAAACCCCCCTATCATACAGACCATAGTACACAGTCCGTTTGTGTATTTACTCACAGGCTAAACCAGAATAGTTAGATATCTTACACGCAATGAAAGGCTTTACACAGATAGCTACATGGACACCAGGTCCCTAGTTATCCTGCCCCTTGCCAAGCAGCCTGAAACCACAGGGCTCATCCTGCAGACTGGGTTCTTAGGAGGGTGAGGACTGTGAACCTGTGGGTCAGGGACTTTGACCTGGTTATACATTAAACACCTGAAGAGCTTTCTACTGAGCTGTAGGATCGTATGGTGTTGAAATAATGGATTTTATGATATTGAACTGAAGGAATGTATTCTATTGGACTAAAGGTTTGTATTCTATTTAACTAAATCATTGAATTCTATTGAAACAAATGCATTCTATTAGCCCTGTGTTTTTCCATTGACTAAGACCAAATGTCCTCCGCCTATGAACAACGTTATCTTACTGCTTAATGCACCAACCATATTTAGACACATCTTACTTCAGAGAGTTAGATGCTTTATACTTTTCAATATGTAAGTAGGACTTCACTTATGTGTCGGTAACAGGGTGCCTAAGTGGTACACTAGTCTGTAGGGAATAGGGTGCCTAAATATTTAATTGGTCTGTAGGGAACAGGGTGCCATTTTAGACACACGCAGTCTCTATGATGACCTGGATGCCCATCTGTCTAAGATTGTGCCTGTGTCTGTCTGGGCCTGTCTGGCTCTCTCTGTATTTGTCAGGTCAGACAGGATGTCAGTATAGTATTAGGATATGGCAGGCAGGTCAGACAGGAAGTCAGGATAGCATTAGGACATGGCAGGTCAGAAAGGAAGTCAGTATAGTATTAGGATATGGCAGGTCAGACAGGAAGTCAGTATAGTATTAGGACATGGAAGGTCAGACAGGAAGTCAGTATATTATTAGGATATGGCAGGTCAGACAGGAAGTCAGTATAGTATTAGGACATGGCAGGTCAGACAGGAAGTCACTATAGTATTAGGATATGGCAGGTCAGACAGGAAGTCAGTATAGTATTAGGACATGGCAGGTCAGACAGGAAGTCAGTATAGTATTAGGACATGGCAGGTCAGACAGGAAGTCAGTATATTATTAGGACATGGCAGGTCAGACAGGAAGTCAGTATAGTATTAGGACATGGCAGGTCAGACAGGAAGTCAGTATAGTATTAGGATATGGCAGGTCAGACAGGAAGTCAGTATAGTATTAGGACATGGCAGGTCAGACAGGAAGTCACTATAGTATTAGGATATGGCAGGTCAGACAGCAAGTCAGTGTATTATTAGGATATGGCAGGTCAGACTGGATGTCACTATAGTATTAGGACAAACACATACCAAACATGCAAACCGCCAGACAAAACACACACATACCTGGAAATGCTATCAAAGTGCAAACAAGAAATGATGTTTCCTTAAAACGCAGTTTTTTCTACGTCCCAAGCCTGAATAATGTTTTGTGTGTTTGGATTGATCAATTTCTGAAAATGTCCTCATTTCAAAAGTCCGAAACTCAAACCTTTCCTCACTTTGATAGCAATTATAGACACACACATACCAAACACACACACACACACACACACACACACCTCATGCTGAACACATACAAGTTGTCTGTGTATCAATGTTGAATAAGGATTTATGTTGGAAGAGAGAGATGTCAATATGTTGTGTCCTGGTCATTGACATTGACAGTAATGTTGAATGTGTGTATTAATATGTGAAATCCTGGCTGGTTATTAGGCCTCCCTGTTGTTTCGCCTCAGGCTATGGAGATAGATGAAGACAAAGAGGGGAGAGAGGAGAGAGGAGGGGGGAGGGGGGAGAGGAGGGAGAGAGAGAGAGAGGATAGAGGAGAGAGGAGGGAGAGAGAGGAGAGAAGAGGAGAGGGGAGAGGAGGGAAAGAGAACGGTAGAGACAGGGACATAGAGAGATAGATCGAGAGAGAGAGAGGATGGGGGAGCAATACTGCAGGACTTATTGTAATTATTAAGGTAAAAAATAACCTCAACTGGACATAAATGAGGTGGTGAATAAACTGAGACTGAAAGCATGCTGGGCCTTCTACGCCATTAAAAAACAAATTAAAATGTAACTACCTTTTACAGTCTGGCACAAAAGTATTGAATGTGTCACTGAACCAATTGGACTTCACAGCATGGGACACACTGCAACACAAGATTTCATCCAACTGGGTGAGGAACAGAGGAAGAGTACAGACAATGTACGCAGGGTAGAATTAGGTCAATATCCACTAAAAATAAATACTCCAAAAAGAGCAATTATGTTTTGGAAACATCAAAAATACATATAATTACCAGCCTTACAATGTACAAGCTGAGTTAGGAGTCCTTTCATAGAGCTGGTATTTGGGCCGAGTTCACAAACCTGCTCTACACTTTAAAAAGAAAATGGTTCTTGGGGTATCCTTTGCTCAAAACTGTGGGGAACCCCTATAAGTTCTTTAAGAAGAAATGTCAAAGACCTATTGATACTTGTTACTCAAAGAACCATGCAAAAAACCTGCCTTCTCACAAATCTATCCAGAAAGGATCTTCAAATGGTTACTGATCGAAACCTTACAAAAACTTTGACAAAGTACAGATTCAGTGAGCATGGCCTTGTCAGTGAGAAGGGATGACACAGGAAAACTTGTCTCCCTGTAGAGGAAAGGTTATGTGGCCACTTCACTATGAAAGATCCAGAGACACAATGCCACCTCCTCACAAAATACAAAACTGTTAGAGAACATTACTTCTCAAAATGTGAACCTATAATTAAAAGTTTCAACAACCACTCAGATAATGACTAGCTATTAGGAGAGAACAAAGAGGGCTGAAAGCCAGCAGCACATTATATACAGTAACACACAGAGGGACAGGGAGTGACAGTAAGTGTTTTTTGTAGTCTTTACTGTTATGTATCATTATAGGCATTACAACCTACTCCCATCTTTCTAAACACACATTTAATGTGTTCATTTTCTATTTTAAATAACTTGTCAATATGCTGTAAAGCTTCATAACAATAAAGAGCATTGAAAATGCGAAAGTGAGAATGAGAAAGAGGTAGATGGAAAAAGAGATGTATCGAAAGAGAGCTATAGAGTGAAAGAGAGATAGAGGGAACGAAAGATCAGGAGAGAGAGATGGAGAGAGTGCATGAGAAAGAGAGGGTGAGAGAGAATGAGAGAGAGAGAGAGAGAGAGAGAGAGAGAGCGAGAGGGTGAAAGAGTTTAAGTTGCCTGTAGATTGGAAGGTCTCATCTTGATGGGCATCCAAACATATTTGTCACTTTTTGATGTAAAAAACAAATAGATGAAATAAAAACTTCAAGTAGGCTATCTTAAATGACAGCGAAACTAAATGAAGAAAAAAGAAATTCTGAACTCTTGATTTGAATCATTTCTTAAGAGATTACGGAATCTAGACTTTGACACTAAGCTAGTTGCTAACTGAGCATTGGAGATCGGTGAAGAACTAGATGCTTCGAAAATGAAAAATAAACTGAAAACTGCAAAATAAAAATCTGTCCTGTTAATCCTCACTCCTGAAAGGAATTTGTGTTAAGTATAGTATATGTATTTTCTTGTTATATAAAGGTATTTACCTGCTTTCACTGCAGACAGGTAGAATACCCAGCCAACTGTAACACAACAAAAAGAAAATAAATACTATTTTCGAATCCCCAGAAACTTAATACAAAACTTTCAGATTACAGGAAAGATCTTTCTTACTTTTTGTTTTATTAATTTTTATGTTATCATAATGTTATATAGTAATTTACAAGCAAATAAACACTAAAATGCTTTAGAAAATGTTCAGATTTCCTCAGATTTCTGCACAATCATGTAGCCCATAATCTAAAACTATTACGAAATCTGTTTGCTTACAGATTATTGTTAATAGAAGAGGTGATGCAACACAATTGTTAACAGGCTCCTGTCCCAACTTTTTTGAAATGTGTTGCTGGCATCAAATTCAAAATGGGCATGTATTTTTCCAAAAACAATTACAATTTCTCAGTTGCAACATTTGTCTTTATACTATTTACAATTAAATATAGGGATAAATAATTTGCATATTACTGCAAATAACAAATGAAAAAATCATCCGTTACATGATTACAAAAAAACAGTAACTGTAATCCGTTCTTTCTGAGAACAATGATAGGCCTACCTTGTGTTATATATTACTTCAAGTGTTATATATGGTTCAAGTTTCAAGGTTTATTTGTCAATTGCATCGAACAGCACAGCCGAGAAGAGTTACATTGAAAAACTCAGACAGGAAATGTTTTTGAAGATTAGGCAACTATTTGTTAGACAGCTGTAACATGGGCTGTCTTCAAGATAAAACATTATATGGAATTAATCACGATATTTAAGGAGAAAAGGTGTGTTGGGAAGCACTCTGCCGAAGGATGATGATTTGCATTTGACGCAACGCAACTGCTTGCTTTGTATTTCAGAATATTGCATCCATTGGTTATCATTGACTAATTGGCCAATTGACGACATTGACTTTAAGCTAAGAGTGCAGGTGTATAATCACAGTTTATTTCTATCATTTGCGATATGAAAATCAATTGCTGGTGGCCCTAATAATCATGTTACGGTCGCGCGGGTAAAATGTATTTGTGTGCGGGTGTTCACGATTGCAAACGTGCGTTCATGCGACTGGAGTTTGTGCCACGTTTTGACGATGTTGGTGGTTTTGGAGCAAAACATCAGACTACTGTAGCTGTAGTGTAAGCGCGAAAAGCTACCAATATCTTGATTTTTATATACAACAATGTCAATACCCTTTTTGAGAATTTGCCATTTATTTTTCAACAATGTTTTGAAGCAATTAAAAACATGAATAAAACAAATAACAGAAAAGGCTAACACATCTTTCGATTTTGGGTTATGTTCAGATAAACAGCCCGATTCTGGAAGATCGAGGGTTATTGGATTAATTAGAACGACTGAATATTTGACAGACCTTCAGCGCGTAATGTAGAGATGTAGCCCAATCATATTGAAGTAGAAAGCAATGGTTTAGAAACCCTTTACAAAGGCGCTGTACAAAACCCATACGTTAAAATGCAAATTCCGTTTTTGGCCAGCTATGTATGCTCTAACATTCATTGATCCCGCAAAGGGTGTTCAACTGGTTATAGGCTACCCCTATTTGTTTTCTAATGCCTTTTAGTATGAAGGTAATCTAAAAGTAATTCAAAGTAATCAGATTACGTTACTGATTTTGAGTAATCTAAAAGTAATTCAAAGTAATAGGATTACGTTACTGATTTTGAGTAATCCAAAGTATCACTACATCTGCCCCCTATATCTTGACCAGAGCCCTTTTCGTTCTGTAGAGAAACAGACACATAACATGATGCTGCCTCCATCATGATTGAGAAAAGGTACTGTGTCCTTGATAAGCCATTTTGGCTGTGAACCAAACATATCTATTAGGATGAAGGTGAGAGATCCCAGTCCTACCCTGTACTCAGGGTTTGGTAGGTTACTTTTTAAATGTAATCTGTTACAGTTACAAGTTACCTGTCCACATTTGTAATCAGTAACATAACTTTTAGGTGTAAACCCTGCTCACCTCTGCCAGGAAGCTGAAGTTAAAGAACATTTCTGATCTTTTAATGTGACAATGATCCCAAGCACACAACAAGATCAACAAAGGAAAGACCTTTAAAAAGGAAGATCAAAGTCCTGGAATAGCCCGGTGGTTTCCCACACCTTAATCCTATAGAAACTTTGTAGACTGACCTAAAAAGGGCTCTGTACAGAAGATCCCCTGACAATTTCACTGAGTTCAGTCAGATAACAAATCCAAGTGTGTTAGGTTGATAAACACCTGTCCAAATAGACCTGCTGCTGCAATCCAAGCAAAAGTTTATTTTCCACATACGGTGGATATAAAAAGTCTACACACCCCTGTTAAAATGCCAGGTTCTTGTGATGTAAAAGAATGAAACCAAGATAAATCATGTGAGAAGTTTTTCCACCTTTAATGTGACCTATAACATGAACAATTCAATTGAAAAACAAACTGAAATCTTGGAGGGGGAAAAATAAAAAATAAAAAACTCACAATAACCTGGTTGCATAAGTGTGCACACCCTTAAACTAATACTTTGTTGAAGAATCTTTTGATTTTATTACAGCACTCAGTCTTTTTGGGTAGGAGTCTATTAGCATGGCACATCTTGACGTGGCAATATTTGCCCACTCTTCTTTGCAAAAGCGCTCAAAATCTGTCAGATTGCGAGGACATCTCCTGTGCACAGTCCTCTTCAGATCACCCTACAGATGTTCAATTGGATTCAGGTCTGGGCTCTGGCTGGGCCATTCCAAAACGTTAATCTTCTTCTGGTGAATCCATGCTTTTGTGGATTTGGATGTGTGCTTTGGGTCGTTGTCGTGGTGAAAGGTGAACTTCCTCTTCATCTTCAGCTTTCTAACGGACGCCTGAAGGTTTTGTGCCAAAATTGCCTGGTATTTGGAACTGTTCATAATTCCCTCCACCCTGAGGCCCCAGGTCCAGCAGAAGAAAAACAGCCCCAAAGCATGGTGCTGCCACCACCATGCTTCACTGTGGGTATGGTGTTCTTTGGGTGATGTGCAGTGTTGTTTTTGCGACAAACATACCTTTTTGGAATTATGGCCAAAACGTTCAACCTTTGTTTCATCAGACCATAACACATTTTCCCATGTGCTTTTGGGGGACTTGATGTTTGTTTTTGCAAACTTCAGCCGGGCTTGGATGTTTTTCTTTGTAAGAAAAGGATTCCGTATTGCCACCCTACCCCATAGCCCATTCATATGAAGAATACAGGAGATTGTTGTCACATGTAGCACACAGCCAGTACTTGCCAGAAATTCCTGCAGTTCCTTTAATGTTGCTGTAGGCCTCTTGGAAGCCTCCCTGACCAGTTTTCTTCTCGTCTTTTCATCAATTTTGGAGGGTGGTCCAGTTCTTGGTAATGTCTCTGTTGTGCCATATTTTCTCCACTTGATGATGACTGAATTCACTGTGTTCCATGGTATATCTAATGCTTTGGAAATTCATTTGTACCCTTCTCCTGACTGATATCTTTCAACAATGAGATCCCTCTGATGCTTTGGAAGTTCTCTGCGGACCATGGCTTTTGCTCTGAGATGCAACTAAGAAAATGTCAGGAAAGTTCTACTAGCTGAACTTTATTTGTGATTAATCAGAGTCACTTTAAATGATGGCAGGTGTGTAGTGACTTCTATTTAACATGAGTTTGAATGTGGTTGGTTAATTCTGAACACAGCCACATCCCCAGTTATAAGAGGGTGTGCACACTTATGCAACCAGTTTATTGTAAGGTTTTTATTTTTCATTTTTCCCCCTCGAAGATTTCAGTTTGTTTTTCAATTGAGTTGTTCATATTGTAGGTCACATTAAAAGTGGAAAAAGTTCTGACATGATTTATCTTTGTCTCATTCTTTTACATCACAAGAACCTGGCATTTTAACAGGGGTGTGTAGACTTTTTATATCCACTGTAGTATTAGTTGTTACGCTTATGCAACCAAGACATTGACTGTTTTATATTTTGAATTTTTCAGATAAATCATCCATTTGTTTTACACAAGATATTGTTTTTGTTACAAAAGGAGGAGAAAGGTCTGACACTATTTGTCTTGATACACCAGTAAGCTGCATTTGCAATCAGTGTGTGTAGAATTTTTACATCCACTGTGTGTGTGTGTGTGTGTGTGTGTGGGGGGGGTTATAGAGAGAGAAATAGACAGTGTGTGTTTGGGTGTGTCTGTGTGTTGGGGGGGTTATGTAGAGAGAAACAGACTGTGTGTGTGTGTGTGTGTGTGTGTGTGTGGGGGGGGGGGTTATAGGGAGAGAGAGCGTGTTGACCCTCCTCTGACTTAGTGAAGATGTTTTCTCATTTCATACCATTCTCCTTTCCTGTCAGATTACAAGGCTGTTGTTCCTGCAGTTGATTTCAGTGTGTATTAATTATACACCAGCTGTAATAGGTGTCTGTCAGACAGGGTTTACCAGTGTATGTGAGGACCCCCTGGGCACATATAAGAGACATGACTTTACCATGCATGAAGCGTCATCTTTCATTTCCCCTGGAAATGACAGGCAGATGAGATACATGCTGTGCGCAGACTCCACCTACCCTACCTAACTTCCCCGCCCCCCTCCCACCGTCCCAATCTTCCTCCCTCTGTTAAGTGGCTGTTAGCACAGTGTGTGTGTGTGTGTGTGTGTGTGTGTTGTGGGTGTTTGTGTGTGTGTGTGTTTGCGGTTGTTTGTGTGTGTGCCTCCTTATGGTAACCGATCACAAATCTTACAATTGTAGTCACATATTGGAGCATTTTGCCTTATACCTATCGAAGTTCATCATGTTAGATTTGTGTTCAAGTTCCTTCTGGGTCTCTATGATCTGCGGAAAAAAAAATCTGTGGATCTACTGTGGACATATATTTAGATGGAGGCTGGGAAGTGCAGCTCAGTTTCCACCACATTTTGTGGCCTGAGTTCACATAGTGTGTCTTCTCTGAAAAGCCAGGTCTACTTGTGGCAGCCTCTCTAATTATCAAGGCTATGATCACTGAGTCTGTACATAGTCAAGACCATGATCACGGAGTCTGTACATAGTCAAGACCATGATCACTGAGTCTGTATGTAGTCAAATGTTTTCTTAATTTGGGTCTGTTACAGTGGCCAGGTATTGTGCCACTATGTGTAACATTCCAATTTTCTTGGTTTTCTAGTTGATTCTCTCCAGTGTGTTAAAATTTTTCTATTAAATTTATTATCAATCAATTATTAATGAATCTAGTAGCTGTAAGTTAGTGTGTCTGGCTGTGTTATGATTGCAGGCCTACAACAGCAAAGAGGCAGTGGAGTCGGTCCTCGGACAATACGAGGATCATAACGTATTTATGAATCCTGGAATACAACGATGACACAACCTCTTTTTGTGTTATCCGAGAACAAAATAAATAGATGTTTTCAGCAGCAGCCCACGTCTCTGTCATTTCCAAAACTCAATTGCCTAGTTTGGCTGTCTGTAAAGATCCAGGGCGGGATTTATGTTAAGCCTGCTGCCATGATTGGGTTAGAGCAAGCACCGTTCCCCTTCCCACACACACACACACACACACACACACATATACTGTATACAAATATAGACATAAAAACATAGTGTACCAGTCAAACTTTGGTCACACCTACTCATTCAAGGGTATTTCTTTCTTTTACTATTTTCCACATTGTAGAATCATAGTGAAGACATCAAAACTTTAAAACAAAACATATGGAATCATGTAGCAAACCAAAAAAGTGTTAAACAGATCAAAACACATTTCATATTTTCTTTTCTTCAAAGTAGCCTCCCTTTGCCTTGATGACAGCTTTGCACACTCCGAACCAGCTTCATGAGGCAGTAACCTGGAATGCATTTCACTTAACATGTGTGCCTTGTTAAAAGTGAATTTGTCAACTGTATTTCCTTCTTAATGCACTTGAGCCAATCAGTTGTGTTGTGACAATGTAGGGTTTGTATACAGAAGGCCATTGTTGTGTCTGTACTGTAGTAGTCCATATTATGGCAAGAACAGCTCAAATAAGAAGATACAATTTAAAGAAATTTGAAAGTACAGTCACAAAAAACATCAAGCGCTATGATGTAACTGGCTCTCGTCAGGACCGTCACAAGAAAAGAAACACCCGGAGTTACCTCTGCTGCTAAGGATTAGGTCATTAGATCACATCCCACCTTCTCTCTCTAATCAAGTTGTGTGAATCTGATTTCTGTCTTCATTCTGTTTATGGATCTAGTTATGTAAATATATATATATATATATATATATACATATATATATATATATATATATTTATATTTTTATATATATTGCGCTCTAGTTAGTTGCCTACTTTGTCCATCGTAATTCTGTTGCTAACATCTAGCCCATGCTGGTTTGTCATTGTTTACTTGTTTATACTTGCCCAGGCATAATAACAGACACATCCGTAGAGATATCAGAAAATAGACATTTTGACAGACATTTTGAGCCATAAAGAGAATGGTTTGCCCCAGTAGGGCAGACATTTTTTATCTTTCTGTGCTTTCTGAGCGAAGGGCACTTCCACCTCTGGATCCAGTGTGTTGAAAACATTCATGTTCTGACAACAACATTCTCCAGCTGTGGTTCAGTGAGAATCACATGACTAACGGGGTCAATCTTCCTCCTCATTTGCATTTTTTTACATCTATTTTGGCTTAAGTGTCAGGTACAGGGCACAAGTTGGGGTTAGAAACAGGGTAAGAGTTAAGTTTAGGGTTAGGAGTTTGGGTAAGGCTAAAGTTAGGCGTAAATGTAGTTATTGAGGTTAAGATTAGGGTTTAGGTCAGGTTTAAAATTACAGTATAGTTGTACATTGTTTCCAAGTGCATGGGTCTTAGGGTTAGGGTAATGGTTAGGATTAGGTTCAAGGCGATTAGTCAAAATAATAATATTTTAAAGGCAATTAACTTTGGAGTCCCCATTTAGTGAAGTAAAGATGTGTGCATTAGGTGTGTGTATTTCTAGTTGTCTATTGAATTCCATTGCAATCAGTGCTTTGTATTTCTCAAGAACACCATACCTTGCCATCCAAGTTTTAACATAGACACTAATAACAACTAGCAATCCCCCCCCCACCCACCCGACCAACATGCTCTCCACACACAACTCTGCTAACGTGACTGCTAATTTAACCGTTTTTTTGATGCAGAGGTGACACGAAGTGCCTTTGCCCAAAACTCTACAGCGGTCGTGCGGAAAGTGTTAGGAAAGCCTGCTGCCTGCATGCTTCGCAGGGCAATTTACTGGAGAAGCAATACAGCTATTAGCCTTGCAAAGCAACACAACTCTATTCAAGCAGATCCACCTCTTAGCGGTGGTGTTAGCTTAGCCTTGCGCTCTGCAGTATCTGCCATCTCAAGAGCAGTGAACTGTGTAGAAAGCAAGGAGTGGAGAACGAACAGAGGACAAGAGCGAAATTAATTAAATATCTCTTCTTTGTGTCTCTGAAAATGCATTAAAAATGAATATGACAATATCTATTTTTCTATTTGGGATTTGGGACAAAGGATGGATGGATTGATGGGGGGGGGGGTGGATAAGGGAAGAGGGTGTGGGGACTTAAAGGATGGTCCCTTGTGAGATTCGGCAGACGAGAGAACAAGCACAGAAAATGGCTTTGTTCATTTCTTATTAATATCAGAACTACTCTTAAAAGTTCTGTCTCTAAAACAACAAGGGCCTCTCGACCAGAAGACAGGGTAAGAGAGAAGTAGTGGAGTAGGAGAGACGTATTAAGAGCCAATCCTTGTACACAGCATTTTAAAATGGTGTTTGACTTTCCGCTTGGTGCGATGGTTGGTTGTATAAGATCAGGGTCTGGTGAATAGTGGGAAGACTTGTATAAGTGAACCGCATAGAAAAGGGCAGCCAATTAATGTTCCTATATATCTTTAAAAGGTGTGTGTGTGGGCCTGCGTGCATGTGTGCTTGTGTGTGTGTGTGTGTGTGTGTGTGTGTGTGTGTGTGTGAGTTGGCAAGAAAGAGGTATATAATGGTACCAGGCATTTCACCACATTCTTGTACTTCAATGAATCCGCCCTATTAATTTCGAAATGTATACAGACATGTCTTCCATGTCACAGAGATGATACATCAATTTAATTAAAAAAGACTTACAGGATGAGGTTCTATGAAGACTATAAAGACTATTACAGGGTTAATTCTATAAAGACTTTTTCAGATGTTGGTTCTAGAAAGACTATTACAGTGTTTTATTCTATGAAGACGATTACAGGGCCTGGTTCAATGAAGTCTATTACAAAGTCTGGTTATTTAAAGACTAATACAGGTTTTGGTCCTATAAAGACTATTATAGGGTCTGATCCCATAAAGACTATTACAGGTTCTCTTCCTATAAAGAATGTTACAGGGTCTGAGCCTATAAACACTTTTTAAGTTTAAGACAAAGTGTTTCACCCCTGTTTCCAAAAAAGTTGGGATGCTGCATAAAATGTAAATAAAAACAGAATGGAATGATATGCAAATCATTTATCCCTATAGTTAACTGAAGATGGTGCAAAGACAACATGTTATTACAAATGTTATTGTTTTTGAAAAAAATACATGCCCATTTTGAATTTGATACCAGCAACACATTTCAAAAAAGTTGGTACAGGGGCATGTTTACCACTGTGTTGCATCGCCTCTTCTTTTAACAATAATCTGTAAGTGTTTGGGAACTGAGGAGACCAATTGCTATAGTTTTGAGAGTGAAATGTATTCCCATTCTTGCTTGATATAGGATTTCTACTGCTCAACAGTTCAGTGTCTCCTTTGATGTATTTTTTGTTTCATAATGTGCAAAATGTTTCCAATGGGTGACAGGTCTGGACTGCAGGCAGGCCAGTTTAGCACCTTGACTCTTTTACTACGGAGCCATGCTGATGTAATGCATGCCGAATGTGGTTTGGCATTGTCTTGCTGATTCTTTGAATCTTTTAATGATGTTATGTTCCGTAGGTGATGAGATCCCCAAACCCTTTGCAATTTTACACTGATAAACGTATTCTCAAATTCTTGCACTATTTGCCATCCTCACTTCTGACAGACCCATCCTCTCTGGAATGATCTTTTAATACTCAGTCATGTTATATTTTACGTAACGTCCCAAATTTTTTGGAATGGGGTTGTAGTTTTAGATCTTTCTAGGACCCTGTAATAGTCTTTATGCTATGACTCAACCTGGAATCAAAACCATGTTGTGATTCTACCTGGAACCAAAACCATGTTGTGATTCTACCGGGATTCAAAATCATGTTATGACTCAACCTGGAATCAAAACCATGCTGTGACTCAACTTGGAATTAAAACCATGTTGTGACTCAACCTGGAATCAAAGCCATGTTGTGACTCAACCTGGAATCAAAACCATGCTCTGACTCAACTTGGAATCAAAATCATGCTGTGATTCAACCTGGAATCAAAACCATGCTGGGAATCAACCTGGAATCAAAACCCTGCTGGGACTCAACCTGGAATCAAAACCCTGCTTTGACTCAAACTGGAATCAAAACCATGCTGTGACTCAACCTGGAATCAAAACCATGTTGTTCTTCGACCTGGAATCCAAACCATGTTTTGATTCTAGCTGGAACCAAAACCATGTTGTAACTCAACCTGGAACCAAAACCATTTTGTAACTCAACCTGGAATCAAAACCATGTTGTGACTCAACCTGGAATCAAAACCATGTTGTGACTCAACCTGGAATCAAAACCATGTTGTGACTCAACCTGGAACCAAAACCATGTTGTAACTTAACCTGGAATAAAAATTAATATCTCAACATTGACTGTCCCGTGTCCGCTAGGAGTTGCAATGACAATGCAGGGTGTTAATCACGAGTATCATGAAATTGGGGAGGAAAAACTGGGTAAAAGAAATGAGCTGCCAACTCCGTAGGGCCGCTCTATTTTTACCAGAGTAGGATTAAAGTGAGTGGGATAAAAGTGAGTTGGGTAAAACTTTGAGGTTTGGTTTCACAGAGTGTGGTATTCTACATCAGTTATTTATCCCCATGTAGTATAAGTCCAGAACCAGTCGACAACATGATTTGGGATGAGGCATGAGGTTTAATAAATGATGTTTTCACTGGACAGATCCTTTAACTAACATGGCAGCTACAAGAGGCAATGATGAAGATACTCAATGAAAAAAGCTTCATAACTAGAAGCAGATAGAAACTAGACGATGCTAACACAAGACACACACGACACACACAAGCAGACTTAGGGCGTAATTTTGTCAACGACAGGATGAGAGGAACCTGGCAGTTATTTAAACCGACTTTAATTAAAGTGGATAGTGTTTAATAATGTTTTGGTTATTAATGGTAAGAATAGCCCGGTGCCCCCCGTATTCTCAACCCCCCGCCCCAATAGGAACTGTAATTACTGTAGGGCTCTTTACGCTGCGCCACGTTGAAATGTGTCCCTCTGGTCGTCAAGGTGACTGCTAAACCCACTTTGGAAGCAAAAAGAGGAGATTAACAAATTAAATGAGTCTTTTCTTTTCTGTCTCCACTCTGCTGTTCTTTCTGAAAGGTCAATGGAAAGAAAGATGCCCTGAGTTAAGCAGGCAATGCGTGCATGCACACCCAAACACACTCACACACACACACATACACACACACGCGCGCACACACACACACACACACACACACGTTGCCCCTGTATCATCACAGACCTTTGTAAATAACAATAAACTGCTTGGTGTTCTGCAACTGTGTGTGTGTGTGTGTGTGTGTGTGTGCGTGCATGTTTGTGTGTGTGCGTGTGCGTGCGTGCGTGTGTGAGTGTGTTTCTACATGTTCCAGTTCTTTTGGTAGGATGACGGCAGCAGGCGCTGGTGTTTATAGCCTCTCCAGCCACACCAGGACAGGACAGGAGGTAAAAATAGGAGCGGAGGAGGTATGATGGATGAGCAGACGGAGAAGGGAGATCTGGGTGTGTGAGGAGTGTATGTCTGCGGTAGAAAGAGAAGTGGAAAATATGGACGGAGGCAGAATCTTTCAGCGTTGGCATTGACTGATGAGGCTGCAGAGTTTTCATGTGTGTGTGCGCGCGCGTGTGTGTGTGTGTGCGTGCGTGCGTGTGTGTGTGTGTGTGTGCGTGCGTGTGTGTGTAGCAGAGCTCTGGATTCCTCCAACAGTCTTGTGGGCCATCCCAGCGGGCCGAGGAAAACAGGTTTCTACCTGCGCTGTGTGCTCTCCAACAGGTGTTCTGTCCCCCCTTAGAGTCACTGCACAACGGGTCTCCCTCCTGGCACCTCCGCTCAAATGCATGGGTATCCAGTGGAACAATGCATCAAACTTGGCCTTCATTAGCAAGTTAGAAAGCTGTGATATTCCCGGTGCGACTCGACTCCACAGTCATTGGCTTAATCGGCTTAGCTTGCCAGCCAATCATCTCGCTTCCCCGCGTGTCTTGTGCGCCCAGGCACCAATCGCGATGTCGTAACCTTGACGTGAGACAGAGCTGTCTTCATACTGCACAGACTCGGGGCAGAACCAGGCAGTTACTGCTTTATCAAAACATGCCGATTGGTGGAAAATAATGTGGCTAAAATATCCAGTTCATTTAAAGAACTTTTCATCTGTTGCTGGCTAGCTTCTCTTGTATTTCACTGTTACTGGACTGGCTGAGGCTGGCGAATGGACGTAACCAACAAGTGTTTGTGTCGTACCAAAAGTCTGAAATACTGCTGCATTTGGACCCACACAATATCAAATGACTACAATCTGAAGTCATGGGCCAAGTTCAGTCAAACGTGGTGTTTTGTTTTTTGTATTATGAGTTGGACAAAGACATTTTGTATATTAGGACGGTTGTCTTTTTATTCAAGATTTGTTTAAAGAAATGCCTGGAAATTCAGTCTCTTTAGGTGCAATGGACATTTTATTCTGCTGAGTCATTGGTTTACTATTATTATAGTAAACCAATGACTTTTCATCTCAGATGTCTCTAAGATCATCCTATCAGCCAATTAGAGATTTGTATGTAAATATCTTCTGATCTGTTTCCTAACACCCACACAGTATGAGGCACAGAGATATAAACATATTTTTTTGTATTTTCATTCGGGAAACAAATGCAGACAATGATTTTGAGGAGTAGAGGAGTTCTAATTCTATGTTCTAAACACCCTTCTCAGGTTAATACAAACAAGTAAAGACTGATGTTTTGCAGATGATGACAGGCATATCTCTTGTTCCCTCCCTCACTCTATTCATCAGTAACCTTGACAATAAGGACACTGTTGAAAGAAGTTGAGGGAGGGTAGAGGACGTTGCTATAGAGAAGTGTCAGACAGAGGGAGATAAATATACGCTAAGGTAAATACACACCAAGCTATTTAACACACATAGACACACACACACACACACACACACACACACACACACACACACACACACACACACACACACACACACACACACACAGCTGTGTTGCAACCTTTATCACTGAAAAAACATCTCCGATGTGCGGTGTTTGGCGTTTTTGTGTCTGTGTGTGTGTGTGTGTGTGTGTGTCTATCTGTATGTGTGTGTGTGCGTGTGTGTGTGAGAGTGTGTGTGTGTC
>JACXGI010012458.1:0-22706 GCA_016801175.1 Esox masquinongy | reverse complement strand
GGGTGTGTGGGTGGGTGTGTGTGTGTGTGTGTGTGTGTGTGTGTGTGTGTGTGTGTGTGTGGGTGTGTGTGTGTGTGTGTGTGTGTGTGTGTGTGTGTGTGTGTGTGTGTGTGTGTGTGTGTGTGTGTGTGTGTGTGCGCGCGCGCGCGTGTTTGTTTCAGCCTATACGAAGTATGTCAGTGCTGAAAGAGGGCTACGTGGAGCTGCCTTCAATTACTCTTGACCCCCAGGGGGAACTGTTGGCCTCCTTCTCCAGCCGCAACGACACAGGCATAATCCTAACAGGCTTCAGCAGGGCAGGATCGCGCGTTCGCAGAGAGGCCCGCCAGGTAAAGGGCTTTGTGGTGACGGTGACATGACTCTGTTGAATTTACACGTGTATGTCACTGCTCTCTTAGACCTCTGTAACCATGTTCTTAGACTGCGTTCTGACTGTATCCTGCGGGTTTCTTTCCAGCCTTTCATGGCTGTCATGCTGGTGTCCGGGCGAGTGGAAGTTCACATCAACATGGTTGAGGGCGGGAGCGTGCACAAGGTTGTGGTGAAATCACGCACCGGGAGCTTCGGTGATGGACACGAGCACTCTGTCATCCTGCAGAGGAACAGGAAGTGAGTGGTACTAGGTAGAGGAACTGAAATGACACCTGCTATGATTTGATACTGATATGCTTTCGTTATTCTACATGATAACGGACATTTGAAATGATACTCCCACACATGAAATTACCTCAGCATGTGCCATTTATGGGTTACTCTGTGACCATATTCAGTATTTGTTCATGTAGATGTCATTCATGGGCCTTCACTCTATTGATAAAATCATGACATAACAAACAATTGCCTTAACATTTAAGCAACTTCAAAAAGGACATTCAAGAGCAGGAAATATTTTGTTAAGATATCCCCCCCCCCCCGAAAAACTGAGAAGTGCAGATAAAAACAAAGTAAAAAAAATAGTTCCAGTAGATGTTTTGGTACCAAAAGACAACAGCTAAATAATGTATACATTCCTTTTAAATTAGAAAGGTTTTATTAATTAATTAATTACATATGAATAAGATCGATTCTCTTCAGAATTAAATTGTAGCCAGGAAGTCTTATTCCTCTGGGAATAACACTGCAGAGTTAATGGTGCTTTGCTGGGAGTTGACCTAAGTAATCTTCAGGTCAGAGAGTCACAGCTTTATGATGTTGCCAGAATTCCAAGTTGGATGACTGACTAATAACACCTTGTGGTTTTCCCCAAGTTAGAAGTCTCCAGTTCAGAGTTTTGATCGTGATCTTCTTCATCCAGGATAATGACTGTGCTGGTGGATGAGGACCACCAGGAGACAGTGCGTCTGTCCTCAGAGAAGGCTTCTCTGACCCTTGCCTCTCTCTACGTGGGAGGCCTCCCGCCAGGAGAGGGCAACGGACTTCTACGAACCACCTCCTCCTTCTACGGCTGCATCAGGAACCTGGCCCTGGACACCAAGTGAGTCGCACAGCATATTCAAGCGCGTTCACTTAATTCATCCCACGATGTTGAAACAAATCACATTTTTACGCGGGTCGTACCATTTCGTTTACTTCGGTAGTAATAAAACGTCAGCCCTCCTCTCCCTGGGCTTGGCTGGATACTGTTTGCTCAGACTCATTCTGTCCTGTGTGTCCCGGGAGGTTGTTGGACCTGTCTGCTGCAGTCCGGTACCACAGCGTCGACATGGACAGCTGCATGTTGGAGGAGAGGCCTAAGAGGGTACTGCTGACGGATGACGCCGACCTGGAGGCCGAGCCCACCCTTGACCCCGCCCTACCCCCCCCACCACCCCCCACCCAGCTCAGTGCCCTCACCCGTGGCACGCTCACGGTACAGCCCGCTAGCGTGGACACCCGCACATAGCTCTCGTTCATTGGGATACGCTGTAACCCTTGCACGCTCTAACGGGACGTGTTGCCCGTCGCCATGATCCCTGCGTGTCTCCACAGTGTGCGTCGGAGGACAACACCTCGTCCATCCCAGGGGCCCACCAGTTTGGCATCACCAGACACAGTCACATGGGCCTGAGCATCAACCCCAGCACAGTGAGACGGAGGTACCGGCCTGTCTTGGTTATGACGATTGTGTGTCAGGTTCTGTGTTCGTGTTCTCCTGTGGTTTGTTGGAGGGAAGGCTTGCTTGCTTTGCTGAAGGGAGGGTGGTGCGCCTTGGGGGAAGAGCGGGGTGCCCTGGGGGAAGAGCGGGGTGTCCTGGGGGAAGAGCGGGGTGTCCTGGGGGAAGAGCGGGTGTCCTGGGGAGTTGGGGTCCCTGGGGGACCATAAGCCTGGACACTAGTGAGGGACAGTTGTTTGTGGGCTGCCGATGGGGCTGTTTGAAGATGATGAAAATAGGGACAGAGAAGGGCCAAAAAAACAGTGTTATGGTAAAAAACTTTCAAAAATATGTCCCCTAGAGGTAGATTGGTCTAAGACTCTGCATCAGAGCACAGCTGCATCATTGGGGCCAGGTGTAAATCGCTGCTTGAGCTAGCAGTGGGATGAGAATCAGAACAGATTAGCAAGATGAAGAAAGGTACAAAATATAATGATGCAAAAGAATTGGCGGAAAACAAAAACATCAGAACTTGCATTTTCAGTTCTATGGTATTCTACGTAGGCCTGCATAGATTTGTATGGATTTGTAGATGTTTTGATATCAGTTGAATTAGTTGGTTAAAATCAGTTTGAACCATCATACCAGTAAATTGAAGTAGCATAGGAAGGTAACATACATTTTCACATGTCAAAAAGCACTTTATCTTTGACTGATTGTCTCTGAGCCTGATGGAATGTCTCTTCATTACAGAGGGAACTGATAATAGGTGGTCTACCTCATTTCCTGTCCCAACTGTAGCACATCATCTTGGTTTAATGATGTATTATTCACAAGGCACTCTGCCACTGCTTGGAAACTAGCAGAGTTTATATTACACATTCCCACTGACTTGCTGCAGCTACAACTATTCTCAAGTATTACGTAGTACCCTACAGTTTCTGTGACTGAGTTCTGTTAGCTTTACCACAGATATCTTCTGCTCTTTTCAACATTGTTATGGTCATTGTTGTGCTTCACAAAGTGATCATCAAGTATATCTGACTGTAGGGTTCTTCAGTCAGATGCTCCATAGGAGTGTTTAGACCGTGTCTTTATTTATAATATATTCATCTGAAAAGCTGAAAGCAACCTGTGAGAGTGTTTGTATTGATAGTAGTTGTTTGTTTATACACAGTAACTTTGACCAGTCTGGTAGAGTTAATTTGATCATACAAAAAATGTGCTAATGTTTAAATACTGCAATGTACCTTCGATTGAATAGAGAATACTTGTTGTCAGTAGCTTAAATGCATATTCCACCAAAACAAAGGGCCGGTTTCCCAGACACGGTTTAAGCCTAGTCTAGGACAAAAAAATCAGGTTCAATAGAAACTCCATTGAGCTTGTTGTTTTAGTTCTAGACTAGATCTAATCTGTGTCTGCCATAAATGTTATATTGCAACATTTCTTCTGGTTCCTTCTCCTGGCAAGTTTTTCTCTGGAGCTGTCGATGCGTACCTTTGCCCGGAGTGGTCTGGTCTACTACATGGCCAACGCCAACCAGATGGACTACGCCACTCTGCAGCTGCTGGGGGGGCGTCTGTTCTTCACCTGTGACAAGGGCAGCGGGCCCGCCACCGCCACCTTCCCTGTGCCGGTTAACGACGGTCTGTGGCACACGGTTAGTGATCAGACTGTCCCGGACCCTGACTGAGGAATAAATGTTCACGACATTCGTTTGGGGTCAAACTAATCCGGGTCGACTCAGTGAAAGTATTATGATACTACTGATGGGGAGGAAAATGTTAATAATAATAATTAAACTATAATTAGTGAGTAAAACGTCTATTATGTTCAGAACCGGCGCTTTATCTCGACACCAACAGGTCGTCAGTCCTGAGCTCTCCTGATTGACTGCAATGTGTTTGCATCTTTGTGCAGGTGAAGACAGACTTCAGCAAGAAGAGTGTGGTAATTAGTGTGGACGGCCAGGCATCAGCTCCAGTGCTGGTTAAAGGCAACACTCTGGACGTGGAGAAGAAGCTCTACCTGGGGGGGCTGCCCCACACCTACACAGCCAGGAAGATAGGCAATGCAAGTCCCACTGCAACCTCTTATGCCCAAGTCACTTTCCCAGAATTCCACTTTTGTCTTGAATGCAGCTGGTACATTTCCTGCCTTGCAAATGTTTCTTTATAACCCCAAATCTGGATACGTGTATTCCCTCATCTAGGTGACCCACAGCTTAGCGAGCTGCATCCAGAATGTCATGCTAAACAGTGTTAAGCTGAACACCGAAAGTCCCATGTCTGAACACTCTACTGCACACTGCTTCACTGCAGCCCAGGACGGGACCTTCTTCAGCGGAAGTGGATACGCTGCTCTGAGTGAGTATGCTCCAAATATACCAGCGGCATACCAAGATGGCGACACGCGCACAACAACGCTTGGTGTCTACACAAATACACGCCAGACTAGACGGCGATTGCCTTGGCAAACTCTGCATTGTTTTGCATTCAAATGCCAACTATATGTGAACAAAAATATACAGCTCCGGAAAAAATTAAGAGACCACTGCACCTTTTTCTTTCCTTTCCAAAAAAGCTGAAAAGGAAAGTTTTGAGTGAGGAACAGAAGTGTTCAATTTGCAGTGGTCTCTTAATTTTAACCCTTCTGTTCCTCACTGAAAACCTTCCTTTTTGACTTTTCTGGAAAGGAAAGAAGACGGTGCAGTGGGCTCTTCATTTTTTCCGGAGCTGTATATGTCCGTAAAAGTCAAAAATAGGCAAAATTTTATAATTTCTCATTAAAACTAGATCCTTTTTTCTTTACGGTTTAGTTGTCTATTAAAATAGTAGGAGGAGGTAAGGCTCTGGAGCCAGCAGCTTAGACTACTATACCAAACGAAGCCACATGTTTGCTCATCATGTATTTTCTATTTTCAGCTGGAATAATGGTTCCAATTAACATTTCACCCAGTTGAATAGGCAACATGAGAGTAGCTACGTGTGTGTTATGTGGTCTAAACTCTCCCGTTGCGGTTTGTCCTCTGCAGTGAAAGATGGGTACAAGGTGGGCTCGGACGTGACGGTGTCACTGATGTTCCGCAGCACTGCGCCCGACGGCGTCCTCCTGGGGGTGAGCAGCGCCAAGGTGGACGCCATCGGCCTGGAGTTGGCCAACGGACAGGCGGTGTTCCACGTTAACAATGGGGCAGGCCGGGTGTCTGCGAGGTCGCGGCTGGGCTGGTGGCTGTGTGACGGCAGGTGGCACACCATGCTGGCCAAGAAGACCAAGAACGCCCTGAGTCTGACCGTGGACGGTGTGACGGTGCTCACCGACAACCCCCACCCTCAGTCCACCTCCGCGGAGACCAAGGACCCAGTCTACGTCGGAGGCTTCCCGGGTACGCACGTGCTCCAGTAGAAATCCTTAGCTCTGACCAGAAACACCTCTAAGCCTTTAAATCTGGAAACGTAAATTCCACACTCTTGTGTGGATATGAAGTAGTTAGATCTGAGGCAAGGGCTATTGCCATTTTGCTTCCACCTATCAGATGGCTGTATTACTTACTATTCAGTGCACAACAGAATTATTGGCTACCCAGGTAAATATGAACAAATAAGGCTGTGAAAATATGTCATTGTAGTTTATCGGCTTGATCTTACACTCAAATCAAATCATATGTATCTAACTCTTAAGTGATAATTGTTCAAAGAAAAAATTGTCATCAGGAAATAATTATTTAATTCAAAAACATGCATGCCACAGTTATTGGCACTTCTGTATTTAGTAATGCTTTGGATTCTTTTCTTGTTGGATCCAATGACCCAGCTTTAGCCTCATGGCATAAGCAGATTGACATCAGGTGATACATGACCTCTTCCAGGCAGGGTCAGCACAGCTCCGGTTGTTTTACATTTCTGAAATAGTGCATTTCCAATATCTGTTTGCATACAAGAAACATTTACATTTCTAATAGTGGAGATGGGTATTTCCAGGCAAGTAGCTTTCTTTTTATAGCCATTGCTATTGCGTTCTCTAGCCTTTCCCATGTTGATGAATAAGGGACTGTCTGTCACCCCATATTTATAGCCCAGTGAAACAAGATGTCATGGGTGACAACGTAAGCCTTCCCAAAAACTTAGATGAACATTTAAATGTAAAATCTCAATTAAAATATACATGAATTTGATTTTTTTCATAAGATTTTCTGGGGTGCCAGGGATTATGCCACATTTTTTAATTTAAATTTTTACACAAAAGGTTAGATTCATGTGATTTGAAGTTATGCTCAAGCCAATGAATAACAATGAGTTTTTTACAGCCTTTTTTGGTCATATTTACCAAACTGTCTAATGCTATAGTTGTCAGAAAAGGCCATTGTCATACTTTTGCTGTGATCTTGATCAATTTCAGAGTGAAGTTAATGTATTTGATGGCACCAGTGTATTTACTTTTACTAACTTTTTTTTTTTTTTTTTTTTTACAGTTGGAGTGAAACAGAACTGCCTTACATCCAGAACATCGTTCCGTGGTTGTATGCGTAACGTCCGTCTGATTAAGGGTCACATGACCGACCACCTGGACTTCAGTACTGCCTTCTACCTCCAAGGAGTGTCACCCCACTCCTGCCCTGCCACAACCGCATAACCTTACCACAACCATACCAGAATCTAACAACTACAACTTTACCAGACCCATACCAAACCATTCCAAATATGTCATGATTGTATGATGATCAAATTTTGACTAAAAAAATTACTTCAATTTGTAATGTTTGTAAAGGAAGACTGAATGACCTTTTTTATTGTGAAAAGGTATCTTCTGAAATGATTCAGCAACTGTGTGCGTATTTCTGTGCATTTTGACTCCTCCGAATGATTTGGACAATAGAATGTCTGTATGCAATATTCTAGAAAATTAAAGATTTTTTTAATGTAATTACACCCCCTGGACTGTTATTCAGTGCGTCATTTCTAATTTCATGTCTATGCTAGAGGTATCTGCATCCGGGCACCAGACATGAAAGCTGTTCTTAAAGCCAGGAAACTGTTCTGAATCTAGTTCGTGCTGCATCTGAGGTGAAACTGACCTCAAACTCACAGCCTTATTAGGTACACTTACAGTATGTAGTATTGGGTAGGACCCCCTTCTGCCGATCACGTTGTTGCAATAGCCCTTCTGCACATCACTGTTGTAAATAGTGGTTATTTGAGTATTTGTGGCATTTGTCAGCTTGAACGAGTATGGCCAACCGATGCTCACTGGATGCTTTTTGAAACGCCGGACCCACCTCGTTTGACACCAAAAATAATACCATTATCAGATCACTTAGAACAACTAAGTAACAACTTAGAAGTCTAAGTTGTTACTTAGTTGAACTAAGAACTTAGAAGTCTTTCCCATTTGAAAGTTTGATCAACCAACAACTAAATGACCATGACTGCATGTGTAACATATTGATTTGCAATCACATAATTCACTGTCTGGCCATTTGAAGTAACAAGCAGGTGTACCTATTAAAGTGGCAGGTGAGTGTACTTCCACACAGCTGAGGCTACATGAGATGAGAAAGTAATTCCAAATCATTTTGCACTTGAAGTTATATTCTGTCATTAGTGAGTCAGTGATACATTAGTGCCTGTTATCCAAAACTGTCAGCAGTGGTCACATAATATATAAAATAAATGCAAATTAAAAAAAATGCTATATACAGAAAATACAAACAGTATGCATCTATGGTACTTTAGTCCTTTACAAAATTGTATTACTTTTTTTTTTTGTTTTTTTTTTTACACACTGGCTTTGGAAGAATAAAAAAAAATAGAAAATCCAGAGCAACATTGTGATCAACCCTTCTGTGTATTGTCAATGCATTGTTCATTTAGGAACAATAAGCCCAGACCACCATGGCAACAGGCAAACACTGAAATAAAAAGCGAGTAAGTAACAAACTGGAAAGAGGTCAGTTGGGCTAAAACATACATGCCCTGCAAGCAAACATCATTCACACCTTCAAACACTGTAAGGAGGCTAGCCCCGTTAAACCAGACAGATAATTGCGCTTAGCATTGTTAGAAGTGAAACAATGCAACGTAGTGAAATCCATTTGGAAGCCAGGCTAGGTAAACACTGCTATGAAGACCCTTTGGCAATTCCATGCTTTTTTCTCCTTTCCTTCATTTGAGTAAGTATTGTAAGCACTCTAGGCATGCAAAGTCTGTTCAGTTTGTTAGTAATGTAAAGTCCCTTACAGAAGTGGTTCAGAATGTGGTTAAGTCCTACTGCAGTGTTTGTGGTTTTCCGTTATGTGTGTGTGTGTGTGTGTGTGTGTGTTTGTGTGGGGGGGGTGGTTATTCAGTATCAGTCTGTATTCAGTATCAGTATCAAAACACCAACCAACATTCTGAATCTTCTCACCCATAACGGTTTTGCGATCAACATGCTGCTTTTATAAATAACCCAAAAGTTTCACGCTATAAAGTATGTGTGATACACCAAACAGCACGACATGTATACTGGGTTCCCATTACTCAGTAAACACAACCATCACTGTTGTCATGTCCGTGGCCTCAGTAGTAGGGGGACCTATTAGCGTGCACTTGTTTGACACAAAAACCCTCCAATGGCCAGCAATGAGATGTCGTTGGTCACATGCAGTGTGTGGGGCGTCTTCACAAAGCAGTCCCATCAAACACTCCACACAGAGTACATTAGTTCTGTAGTTTTCACTACTGCGTTAAAAGGTTTTAACTGTGTTAAAAGGCTGGGCCGGGTCATTTCTCTCTCCATAGTTCCTCTTCCAAGCGCCGTCTCTTTTCGCTGCTCTGCGGTTTGAGACGAACTCAACTCAACCGAAATGAAACCAGGCCTCTACGGTCAGATCACCAGGACGACCATAAGAGGGCAGTGTTTTCTTCTGCTTGTTGAACGTGTTGAGAATGAGTGTGGTTAGGTCTCAGGTGGTTCTGGGTTTTAAAACCCATTCGCAGTGTGGATTCACATGGTACACGTCTAGAAGGTGAGTCTCAGGGTCCAAGCAGCGCTCGCCTGCAGGGAACAAAAGTTGTTAAGAGGACGCATCCATACCGCATTCCAGTATTTATTTCATTAGTCCACAATTGGTACGGTCTGAACATGTGTTCTCATGTCATCATTAATCATGTTTTCGAGATATGTAACCCCGTTTCCAAAAAAAAGTTGTGACGTTGTGTAAAATGCAAATAAAAACAGAATGCGATGATGTGCAAATAATTTATCCCTACATTTAATTGAAAAAAGTACAAAGACAACATATCAAATGTTGAAACTGAGAAATGTTGTTGTTTTTGGAAATATATATGCCCATTTTGAATTTGATGCCAGCAACACATTTCAATAAAGTTGGGACAGGGGCATGTTTACCACTGTGTTGCATCGCCTCTTCTTTTAATACTCTGTAAGCGTTTGGAAACTGAGGAGACCAATTGCTGTAGGTCTGAAAGTGAAATGTTTTCTCATTCTAGCTTGTTATAGGATTTCAGCTGCTCCAAAGTTCGGCGTCTCGTTTGTCATATTTTTCATTTCATTATGCACCAAATGTTTTCAATGGGTGACAGGTCTGGACTGCAGGCAGGCCCATTGAGCACCCAAACTCTTATTATGGAGCCATGCTGTTGTAATATGTGCAGAAAGTGGTTTGGCATTGTCTTGCTGAAATGAGCAAGGCCTTCCCTGAAAAAGACACTATCTGGATTGGCAGCGTATGTTGCTCCGAAAACCTGTACATATTGTTCAGCATTAATGGTGCCTTCACAGATGTGCATGTCACCCATGCGATGTGCACTAAAGCACCCCCATACCATCACGGATGTTGGCTTTTGAACTGTGTGCTGTTCAGAAGCTGGATGGTCTCTCTCTCCTCTCGGAGGACACAGCATTTATGATTTCCAAAAATAATTTCAAATTTTGATTTGTCCACAGTCCACAGTTTTCCACTTTGCCTCAGTCCATCTTATATGAGCTCGGGCCCAGAGAACAAGGCAGCGGTTCTAGATGTTGTTTATGTATGGTTTATTCTTTGCATGGTCGAGTTTTAATTTGCATTTGTGGATGCAGCAACGTTGTGTTCACAGACAATGGTTTTCTCAAGTGTTTCTGAGCCCATGCAGTGATTTCCACTACAGAGTCATGTCTGTTATTAATGCAGTGCCGCCTGAGGGCCTGAAGATCAAGGCCATCCATTGGTTTTCAGCCTTGTCCCTCGCATACAGAGATTTCTCTGAATTCTCTGACTCATTTAATGATATTATGTACCACAGATGAGATCTCCTAACTAGCAATTTTATGTTGAGAAACTTTCTTCTTAAATTGTTGCACTATTTGCCCACGCAGTCTTTCACAGAGTGGTGAACCTCCCCATTCTCACTTCTAAAAGACCCATCCTCTCTGGAATGATCTTTTAAATACCCAAGCATGTTACCTGTTGCCAACTGACCTAACTGGTTGTGTAAAATTCCACCAGGTTTAGTTTTTTAGTATTACGCAACATTTCCAGTCTTTTGTTGCCTCTATCCCAACTTTTTTGAAACATGTTGCTGGCACCAAATTCAAAGTGGCCATATATTTTTTAACATTTGAAACATTTGATACCATTATCAATGGTATGTTGTTACCAACATTTGGTAACATTTGATACATCGTCTTTGTACAATTTTCCATTGAATATACGGTTTAAATGATTTGCACATCATTGCATTCTGTTTTTATTTATATTTTATGAAGCGTCCCAACTTATTTGGAAACGGGGTTGTAAAAGAAATAAAATAAAGAAATAATGTCTATATAACGCTAAACAAAATACACAAAATGATGCTAAAGCAAAACTATTTATCCGGAAAGGTTGGGCAGGCTAGTTTGAGATAATGAGTACAATTATTGATATTGGTAAAATGACAGCCAAGCTTCAATAATGTCACCAGAATAAAACCTCTTACAATTATTAGAAAGCAACATGAAACTCCTCCTGATCTGAACGTTATCCATAACCTAACAATCAATTGCTTACGGGATTCGAGCGGGAAGGCCGCAAAACATACAATTGCGTGGATTGTTATTTATTTAGATAATTTTTCTATCAATATTTGTGCATGCAGGCATTTCCAGTGCATATAGGCATGTCTATTGACATTGTCTGCTCGCATATGTAAAGCATAATATCCTTTCTTACACATCAGGTAATTCAACGTGCCTGAACCCTTTGGAAACGTGGTAATACATACCTATGTTTCCTCCCACCTCAAATAAATACTGTCTTGAACGTTGGCCAGTGCTACTGGTGCCACAAACACAAAAGAAAAAAAAATGTATTATATTTTTACAATACTGTACAATTAATGAGCATCACTCTCATCGTCATCATCATCATCATCATGTTTCTCTACTAACCCGTTCTCATAGTCGAAGCGGGCCATCACATCTTTGGCCTTGGTCTCACTGTCCAGTTGGATCGCCATGGAGACCTTGGCGTGTTGTGGGGCGTGAACCCTGATGACACCCTCTCTGAGGTCAGTGAGCTGTGAACCAAGATAAGACCCAATCTCAATTCACCACCCCGCAATCTAAAGAAAAACCTTAAGATGAAAGGCATTAGCGACCTCGTCCATTTAGTTAGGGTCAGAAGCTAACAAACACACCCAGCGTGATGCTGCTATCAAGCTAACATTCAGAATGCGTTTTTTTTGGGAGGGTTAAAGTTCTTCAGGGTCAATAAAGTGTGGAATAATGACCTCGCTCTTCTCCGTCTTTTCCCGCTCTGCAGTCCTCCTCCTCATCAGTAGTAGCTTCCTCTTGGTCTTCTCGGAGCTGGGTGGCTTCTTGCTGGCACCAGCCTCATTTAACTTCCTCACTTGGGAGATGAGAAAACAGGGCACCTGAGGCGAGAACAATAGACCTATTAATCTCTCCATCCCACCCTCTTTTCTCTCTCCACCTCTCTCTTGGCTCTGCTTCGCTGCCCAGAGGCCGAATGGTTGGGGTTATTTAGGCAGACTGCACATTCTCATAAGGCAGACGCCAGCATTTATTCTATTTATTAGGAGGCAGCGGCCTTAGTTCCTGGGGTCCAAACAGTCGCCAGATGTAGATTTGGGTCAACTTGCTCTTTTTCCCCTCTTTGTGTTTCATACAAAGTGTCTAGATCAAATCCCCGGAGGGTTTTTCAGTTACATAACACAGGCTAAATGAACTTATTTAGAAATTAAGTTCAATCACTATGCTTTTGCTGAAACGGGTCTATTAATCTGGTATAAAACCAGATTACAAGTGAAACGGCGGCATTCAGTCTGGTTTATTGAAATAACAACATACAGGGAGACATTTCAAAAAAACAAACTTAGCAACCAATCATTTGAGAAACTGCGGTATTTGTTCACAGCCACCCCATTCTACGTTAATGACGAGGGAAGGCTGGTCGTGAGTGGCTGAGTGTCTGGATGTGTTCCTGCGGCCCACTCACGGTCCAGAGCAGGTCTTGGTGAGTGATCAGTAGCCGTACGAGGTGGGCCGTGCCAGCGGCCGCCTGCATCTCCTCCTGCTTGGCGTTCTTGCCCCGGTAGGTGAAGAGGTTCGGCGCCACAATCATGGATACGTTCCAGAGACTCATCCTGTTCTTCTCCTCAAACTCGACCACCTTCCTTAGAAAGTCCAACAGGGCCTGGGGGGTGGGGGTGGCGGGGGACACGTTAAACCCCTGGACCCAAACAGTCCCTGGGTGAATCTGGCCTAGTGACCCAGAAGGTGCCAACAATAACAGTTTACAGAGCAGTCAGGAAGTTACGTCGGTGGGTCATTAAACCTGTTTTCCTCCATACCCTTAACCTAACTATGGGTAGAAACTCACTATCTAAACTTTAGACAATAACCCTTTTATGGCCAGGCAGTTCAACAGGATTTGTGCTCATAGAGAACACACTGAGATAAATCTACATATTTTTACCCAACTGGGCGTTGACTTGATGATCAAGAGTTTAGAAACTCTTGATTGCTGTTTGAACGTTACTAAGCCAAAGCTGTGAATGGTATGTCAGTCCTTTAGGGTTGTGACCATTGGCTCATTAGTCATAGAAGTGTGTCGGAAATGCATAGTTGGACAACTTTGCCAAATTTAACAATACATTCTTAGACGCCGCACTTATTTGAGATATTTCAACATTTGATATAGCGGTGTGTGTCTTAGGTTGTGAGGTTACAGTTCAAATGTTTGTCTCTCAGTCCATAGTCACAAACCCTAAAATAACTACAAAGGACATGAACTCGGCAAAGAGACCAAAGGTGAACAAGAGTGATTTTACCTTTCAGACCAAAGGTCGTGCTTACCTTGAGTGTGTCCCTGTTGGGTTCAGGGAGCAACATGATTAGGAGATGGAGGGCCTGGAACTGGTGTCTGGGAGAGGAGATATCTAAGGAGAGACCAAGGGGACACACTGAAACCTTCTCACAGTTACAGCCGCTGACCGCGGCACATACCTCCCAGAGACGGCACAGAGTCCAGCCCACTGTGACTGCCCCTACCATTTCCAGTGTGTGTGTGTGTGTGTGTGTGTGTGTGTGTGCTCACTCTGTACTGCGGCGAAGGCAGGTAAGTGCTGCAGCGTGAGCAGAGGATAAGGCAGCTCCCTGATGAACATCTTCAGCAGACCTGCTGCATCATTGTGCCTCACCTGCTCCCAGTCAAACCGGTCCTCGTAAAACTTCTGCTCCAGCTCCTGACGCAGATGCTTCAATAACAACACAGAACCGAGAAACTGTCAGTCATCTCCAAAATGGCCACCATTTGGTTCTTAACAAAGGGCACTTTGAATCAAGAGCTGGGCTGAGATACTGCAGAAACAACAGCAAAACAACGACGATGTGTCATTGCCACAATGGCTCTTCTTGTGGTTAACCTCAACTCTACAGCCACCTTTGACTCCATCCATAAGAACAAAGCACATCCCTAACCAGCCCCATGTGTGTTAGCTCTGTCTGGGAACATAATACCTACAACCTTCTTCTAGTTGAATACTCATCAAGTATGGGTGGGGGGTGGGGGCTGACTCTGACCTTCCATGGCGCCTAACAAATCAAAATGGGGGTAGGGCATACATCCGCCCGGTTTATTTAGTCTGCTTGTCATAATGATGAAAGGGGGGTATCTAACCCAAGCCAAGCCAGGCTGGCAGTGAGACGTCGAGAGGCAGAGTGTGGCCTCCCGCTGCCCGAGAGACATGCTGGAGGAGTGGGGATATCAGGCCTGATAATCAGAAAGGCTACCCCAGTGAAGGCTCACACAGTCGGGGCGGGGGGGGGGCAGGTTTCATCAGTGGGCCCCCGGGTGTGCTGGGTATTATGTTATGGGCTTCTCAACTCAGAATGCCTGTGTTTAGTACCACATACGTGTTGGTTGATGAGTACAAAGGCCACATTGTCACTTAGGGCCCCGGATTGCTAGGGAGCCCCCCGACTGATAAGGGAGTGGGCCCCCAAAAGGCTAGAGCGGACACTGTGTCACTACATGACAAACATGGAATGTGGGAAAAATAAGTCGAAAGATTAGTGTAGGATGAGAGATGCCGAGGACGGTTGCTGAGGACAGAGGACAGACACCGAGGACAGAGGCCGAGGACAGAGGACAGACGCTGAGGACAGAGGACAGACAGAGGTCTTTACAAGTTAACGTTTGAGATAGCTACATGATTGGTAATTAACAAATGAAGTGTAGTGTGTGCGTGCGTGTGTTACCTTGACTCTGGAGGCAGACCCTGGTATTCTGAGTATCCCTTCTGTTTGTAGTCCTGTCTGCTCCAGTTTACATAAAAGCTGCAAAGTTACACCAACGTTTCAGAAACAATAAAAGACATTTCTATGTACTGTACCAAACAGTCAAAACCAATCAGTCATTTCTTAAACATAATAAATGTGACTGATCGTCTCTTCCATGTTCACAGCCAAAGCAGTGTTGAAAATGCGCTACTGAACTATCAGACTATTGGAAACATTTTTTGTGATACTTTTGCAATTGCAAAACTACCAAACACGTCCTTGGTCAGGAATGGGAAAGTGAGATGTCTCATCTCTACATTCCATGGGTGAAAAAATGTGTTGAGTCAGCTCCATAAGATAACGTTATCAGACCCAACCCTCTCACGCTGAGGTGGCACATCCCAACAAAAGATGACAAAGACACTTCAATTTCCTGCCTGCTTTCAGTGAACTAAGAGGTACAATATTTTCCTTAAAAGTGAACTCCATTACTTAGCGGAAAACCGTGTCCAACAAACATATGACAAAATGTAGAGCAATTATCAATGAAACTGTCTAGCTTTCTGTTAACTAGCTCTGACAAATCAGAATCCTGAAGAAGTTCCAGATTAGCAAATTATATTGCTACACTAATATCAGTGAACACTGCCTTCAAAGAAAAGTCCTATAATTCCCTTTCAAAGGCCACTGTCAAATTTACTCAAGCTCTTGAAACCCTATATTCATATCCTATACACACCCTGTCATTTCAGCCAGTCTAGACAGTATCACAAGCGTATTTAAGGCTAATTCTGGTTGGTGTGGAATTTGACTGCTGTTTTCATGGCTAGCTCCTTAACGCCCAACTATGGCATATGGCAATGCCAGGGTCAAGGTCATAAAGGTCAAGGCCAAACCCCACGATGACTGGCAGCTGCTTAGACTAAACAGTCCAATTTTATTTTAAAGCCTCATATGTAAGAACACTACAAAAGCTACTGTAATATATAACATGACAGAAATGGACAATAAGTAGCATACATCCCTGTTGCTAATACAATACAATGAGTGACTACTTTGCATATAAATATGCACTTTTATCCAGAGCATGCATTCATTCACTCTTGCTTTCATATTTTTTTTTTTTTATGGTCCCCATGGGAATCCAACATACAACTCCAGTGTCATGCTCTCACAAAGTGAGCAGAGTTGTTTTTCGGGATTGTAATTTGTCAGGAGACTTCATTGCATGTGGTTCAACACCTGACTCTCGTCCCTCGCCCTGGGGAAGGTTTAACAAGGACCATCACTGGCCTACTCCGCCCCTGTTGTTACATAGTTGTGGCCCAGACCGGATATTCTGTTTGAGATTCAGGTTTCTAATACATATTCATTATTCAAAAATGGAGGTGGGAGCGTTTAATGGAAGTTAACAATTAGGCTATAACAAAAAAAACAGAGTTACATGTTGAAACATGCGAGAGCCGTGAATCCAGTCTAGAAATATAAATACTTTATGGTTACGGATAGCCTTTACTGAAGAATTTGGAAAGTCTGAGGTAATAGGAAAGCTGCATTAATATATGCAATCCTATCACAACATTTAGAATTTTTGAAATTTTATTTTGGATTTAAATTGATTTTTTTTAAATAGACTAGCTAAAAAAAATTGTGACACTTGACAAATTATGGAAAAATATTATCAAAATGGGAAAGGGAAAGATGGAAGGAGATAGAGGGAAGGAGAGAAAAATCGGTAAGGACAGAGAGGAGGGAAGGAGAAAGAGGAGGGAAGGAGAGAGATATAAAAGGAAAATTGATCCATAAATGTTCTGAGAGGGAGGATTTTCTAACAGGTGATGCATAATAATCCCATTTTAGTCATGCATTGGAGAATAGCCAGGGACGTTTTTTCAGTACTGTTTATAATGTTTCATATGATTATAGAGCAGGTTGGTTAAAAGAGAAGGACAGTTTAAGAAAATGAACAGAACCAAACAGGTACAGTACCTTTCTGAACACAATAGGAACCTTGGAACCTGGGAATTTCTTCTGGTCATTCTCCAGTAGAGTGGTCAGGGGAACTCCAAATATACCATTTTCTGTGGTGGGGAGAGAATAAAATTCAAAACCACAGTGACTTGTCTGTGTAAAAATGATTTGGGCAACTGAAAGTGCCTTTCAACGTTTTGCCACATAAAACTAAAATGTGTATTTTCCAGGTAGTCTTCCCCAGTCTGAGTGGGTTCTCTTTCATCGGGTAATGAACAAACGCCAATCCACCCACCCCACTCACCTCTGGCCCTGCTGCGTGCTGCCCGGTTGCGTTTGAGCTCAATGCCCAGGCCGTCGTAGAAGGTGGTTAGTTCGATCAGAGAGATGTAGCCAACCTTTTTCATGTCCTCACAGCTCAGGTCCTGGATTCTGGTGAGACCCAGCTTGGGCCTGGGTGCTACAAATGTCTGCACCAGTGAAACAGAGAAAAAAATGTGACACACAGTCATTAGAAACTCTCAATCATAAGTCCACATATTCAAACAGAGGTCCGTCACCTTAAAAACAGACCCAACAGTGACAACATTCTCTAGAGCTTTTTATGCACTTAAAAAGGGGGGGGGTTCCACTAGTGTTTAAAAAAAAAAAGTCAGAAAAGGCAACTCACTGGCAGGTCTAGATCGTGTTTGCGGACGCGTTGGCAGTCTTGGCAATCCCCCTGGCGGCCGCTCCGATGGGCAGCGACGCCCTCGGAGTAAGGCACGTCAAATGACAGGGAGTCAGATGGGTCCTGAGGTGGTGAGCGGGGAGGGCATTCAGGCACACGCTTCTCCCCCGGGGCAAAACTGGGACAGGCAGGTCGCACTGGAACACACACACAGACAGACAGGCACATACAGAGACGCAGACAGACAGAAAGAAAGACAGGCACATACAGAGAGATGAATCATGCCTTGTTGACAGTCACATAGGCAGTACATTGCTAGAGTACACGGACATCAGTCGAACAAGATGTCCAATTTGTTTTCTGCCCTGATTCAGTCGTGTCGACAGAACTGTGTGTAAACAGCATGGACACTGTATTCATGTCATATTTTCAGTGGGTGACCAAACCTAAATAACCAGGGGAAATGAATTGGCTGTAACATGCTGAGACCAGCCGCTCACCCTTAGAGGATGTCCTGTGGATGGTTCTGGAAGGCATGTGTCCATTAGGAGATTTTGGGGGGTCGGACGGTGTGGCATTCACTGGCTAAAAGGAAAAGGGATTAGCATTCGTCTTCGTTTGACATGTGTTGACATCAGAAAACAACTACGATTTCAACTGGACATCCGCTCATTCGAGTTGGACACATGAACAGATGTGTCGCGGTTCAGCATTCAACTGTGGTGACATGAGTTGGTGTTAGGCCTAAACCCTGACAGGCTTTGCAGTCAACTGAATTATAACCAGTGTTGTCTTCGGTGACAGTCTCATTGTTCACAACATGTCTGACCAACAGGGACATGGCTATTTGGTTCCTATGCTTTAACTACCATATGGCCCTCTAGTACAGTACATCTGCTGACACGGGTGAGAGAAGAGTGGATATCAACGGAACAAAGGAACGTTCAACAGAGCCAGCTGTTTTGTTGTCCACCAGTCACTAAAAACAGCACGGTCAACAGTTATGGACAACGCTCCCAGAAATGACGAGATGAAATCGCACGGTCAGCAGCACTCGGACAAAGTCTATATACTGAAGGCTTCAGGCAGCAGAGGTTACTCTCACAGGTCAGATAAGGAGCTGACATTAATTATATTGCTAGATAGCTCTTACAGTATGCATTGCATATGACTGATGGTAAGCAATTTAAATGACTGCATTTGCTTTTGCTTTTCAACGCTGCCCTCTTAAAAACCACAGTGCAAACTCACAAAGAGGTCCATCATCCTTCACTATTAGATTAAAACCAAACAGGCCATGGTCTAATCCACCCTCGGACACTATGAATGGCCTTCTTTTCTGGTCTAGATTAGTTTATGGCCAAGGCTCAATGTCCTTCAGGCCTAAACCCATTTTCCTAATCATACTGATCTTTTACCAGTGGTGTGTGCCGCCCGCCAGTGAGACTAGAACTGGAACAGGGTGAAGGCTTTCTGTGTCCAGGACTCAGCTGTCAAACCAGCTGGGACTGAGCGCTGTGACTCACAGTGCCGTATTCCCTGCCAGGTCTGTGACTCACAGTGCCATATCCCCTGCCAGGTCTGTGACTCACCCGAGAGGCTACTGCTACCCCCACACAGCAGTGCTGACAGGGGCATTCGAGGCATTTTGGTGCAAGTGCATTATCAGTTGTGTCACTGCTGCTCAATCATGCTGTAAATATCCCAATCTCAACACTTCATGGGTATAGCCCTTGTCTTAACCACAGCAGCTAGCTAGCTTGCTCCTCCTGAAACGGTATGCGGTGGGAATAGATGACTCTAGGGTCTAAAAGAATCCCCAAGGTTGAACACAATCCATGTGCTCGCTACTAGATATGCCAAGCACCCATGTACACAACATATTTTAATGTTGCAATGCTACTAAATGACATTCGATCTCAGTAGTGTGCGCAGAACAGGGCTACTTTAAAATTGTTTGAGACTTCCCTTTCGGTCTACCGTAGTAAAACCTCGTCCACATTCCAGTTCAGTCAACGCGTCAGTGGGGTATTTCTAATTTTAAGAAAGAGGCTGCCGGCTGCCTCCAACATGCTGACAGTAGTGTTACACACGGCACAAAATAATCATAAACTGATTTCTTATCTTGTTAAGAGATAAGGAACCCATCAAATCCCAGCCACTCATCAGCGGGGACAGCCAGATGCAGCTGGGTACTACGTATGAGCTCACGACTTAGACCAGGGGGATTCGGTTCCACTTCATTCTTTCCTTCAAACACCCTCATCAGGGACTCATTTAAACCTGGGACACCAGATGGATGCAATTAATGATGAGGTAGAACAGAAAACCAGGTGGCTTCGGCCCGGCGTAGGGTAAGATTTGAATACCCTTGTCATAGACCATTGTGCCACATGGAAAGCAAAGGTTTACCTTATATCTTAATGGAATATTGGAAGAGATGATTTTAAGCCTTTTTTCATCAAAAATCTGCACAGTTTCCTTAAATGGTAAATATCATGTATATTGGAAATGTAGGCAATATAAAGTCACAAAATCAGTGTAACGCAAGGCAGGCGGGCTTTAGGATGAGCTTTCTGTCTTTCCACGATCCACCCCCACTCCTTTGACAATGGCCCGTGCCAGAGAAATGTACCGGTATATCACAATGACCCTGGGCTATACCGACTGGGTAGGGGTCTAAAATCTGGGAGTTGACACCTGAGTATCTGAAGCATGTCCACTGGAATCCTCTCCTCACTCTGGTCCATTTTTAAATTCCCAGGAACAGGATATGACAGAGGCTTTTCTGGCACAGCTGTGATTACCACAGGCTCTATATCCAGCTGAACTGAGGCCACAGGGCTACCGTGAGGAACCAGTAATAGCCCACAAAGGGTCAGACATGAGACACACTGGCTTTAAGTTCACGCCTGAAGTATACCGACACCAACTCCATAGACACCACCGCCGAGTGCCAAACCCAAAACCCCTGGCCTGGACGCCTGTGTGCACTAGGTGACACGGTACCAGCGTTCTACTTGATTCCCCGGTCATCGGCCGTCCATCTCACCGATGTGTCCGGCGTGGAGAAGACGTCCCGGACATGTACGGCGGGCTGCTTGTTCCTCTTCCTCAAAGTCTGGGTGTAGTTGTCCACGCGCCTCATCACCATGGCGGCCTGCGAGCGTGTCAGCGTGGAGAGCAGCGCCTCCGTGGGCCCCTCGTGCAAAGCCCCGGACACCAGCGTGGACAGGCCCGCCTCCTGCAGCCACGCCTCCTCAAGTTCAGCCTCTGCGTGGTGGAGGGAGAGAGCCAGGTTAGTGCGAGTCCATCCGCCGTTTTTATGAACGGGACCACCCTGGTGGGTACGTACCGTCCATGCTGCCTCTCTCCAGGAGGTCCTCGGGGCCCAGCCGGCCGTCCTCCTCCATGTTCTTCACCTCGCTCCAGTAGTCGTCCATAGAGTCCTGGGAGTCCAGGGACGCCGGCCGCTCCAGCGGGCTGGGTGGAAGAGAGGGCCTGGCCCCCCTGGAACTCATCCTGCCTAATAGGCCGATCCTCTGGTACTGCGACTGCCTGGGAAAGGGGGGAGGGTGTTAGTTTTTTATAATACAAAATTGGTTAAAGTAAAAATTCTCCCAGTTACTCACACCGTCAGATGAATTGCTGAGATTTCTATTATACAGTAATTTTGACTGTAGTCTAAAAAAAAGACTTGGCTTGGTGCTTCAAGTGTTAATAATAATACAATTAAATTTAGCAGACACTTCTATGCAAAGATACTCATGCTTGCATGTATTTTACATATTGGGTAGTCCCAGTAACACAGGGCTTTATGCTGGTCTCAGAGGAACACGGAATTTTAGGGTAAATCTTTGTCAGCCAAATTCGTAAGATATGTTACATTATGTTACTTATGTTAAGGTACAGACCAGCCTCTAACGGCAGCGGTGAGCACAATTAGAGTTTGAGCGGATTTTTGGAGGGCCGTTGCTGTCAGGGATGTTGGATCAGAGGAAACAACCACAACCTTCACTTCAATGGTTGCAAGTTTGAATCCACCCAGAGGCAATAATCCTTTCTTCTTTCAATCATAACCCGAACCTAAACCACAGTACTGTGACACCTAACATTTAACCTAAACTAACATATTATACGAAATAATCTCTGCACAGATTTACACATGTTACGTATTCTGCTGAGACCAGGCAGTGGGGTTACAAGTGCCACACTCTGAGCTACGAAGCACAATTCTCCATGTTCCTGCTGACAACTCCAGCAAAGGAACTCACCTAAGATTTTCATACCCCTTAAGAAATGTCATGCTGTGAACCACAGAAAACATTACGTGAGTAGAAATGAATGTGGAGGGCTGAATCCACATCCCTAATGAAGATAGATACTACTTCAGCCACAACGTCCGTTTACTTCAGCGGTAAACATCTTTTTGGAGGGAACTCAGTTGTATTCAATCCAAAGCTCACAAAATGTAACATATACACCAACAAGCACACTTATCACACATACAGATGAAACAGGGAGGATGATAAACCAAATATAAATGACACAAACCAAACAGACATGGTTAATAACGATTTGTAGACTCTCAAATGGAATGTGCTGTTTGAATTACACATTAACAGGACAATTCTTAACATTGGGGTAGCAATAGTTCACATACTGAAAGAATTAACTGGTGCTCATCGACTTCATAAACCTATTATGAGAACTATTGTCATTGTGACAATTGATTGTCTGGTGTCAGAGATTTTTTTCCCATATTGCAAGTGCAGTGGGCATGTTCATTTATTTTCCCCGTCCAAACATAAAAACTGCTCCGTGTTTTTGGTTACAATAATCCATTTGGCATTCGTTGATTATTTACATTGTTGATAATATAAATTAGCATTTATTCTTTTCACTGATGTTTTTTTAAAAGGGGTTGGTAGCACTGCCATACCCTGTCATAGCGAGGCCATCCCCCGTCCTGGGGTCCTATCCTTCCCACATGCTTGCCTGCTTCCTGTCGCAGCCTGGTTCAAATTACAACCCCCTAATTACAGAGAAGCTGTGTGACGTCAGCCACGGCTCAGGCCCTCTAATTTCAGACAGGCAGAGTCATGAGTGGTCAGGAGAGTGTCACCTTGTTGTGGCCTGCTTGGCCCCACGGACCAGTATGCCTGGCCCCTGTCTGATGGGCCAAGGAAAAGTCTGGACTGGGGTTCCTGCTCTAAAGAATGAAAGGAC
>JACXGI010012457.1:0-22739 GCA_016801175.1 Esox masquinongy | reverse complement strand
TACACCCCTAAGTGAAAATGTCCAAATTGGGCCCAAAGTGTCAATATTTTGTGTGGCCACCATTATTTTCCAGCACTGCCTTAACCCTCTTGGGCATGGAGTTCACCAGAGCTTCACAGGTTGCCACTGGAGTCCTCTTCCACTCCTCCATGACGACATCACAGAGCTGGTGGATGTTAGAGACCTTGCGCTCCTCCACTTTCTGTTTGAGGATGCCCCACAGATGCTCAATAGAATTTAGGTCTGGAGACATGCTTGGCCAGTCCATCACCTTTACCCTCAGCTTCTTTAGCAAGGCAGTGGTCGTCTTGGGGGTGTGTTTGGGGTCGTTATCATGTTGGAATACACTGCGGCCCAGTCTCCAAAGGGAGGGGATCATGCTCTGCTTCAGTATGTCACAGTACATGTTGGCATTCATTCTTCCCTCAATGAACTGTAGCTCCCCAGTGCCGGCAGCACTCATGCAGCCCCGGACCATTAAACTCCCACCACCATGCTTGACTGTAGGCAAGACACAATTGTCTTTGTACTCCTCACCTGGTTGCCGCCACACACGCTTGACACCATCTGAACCAAATAAGTTTATCTTGGTCTCATCAGACCACAGGACATGGTTCCAGTAATCCATGTCCTTAGTCTGCTTGTATTCAGCAAACTATTTGCGGGCTTTCTTGTGCATCATCTTTAGAAGAGGCTTCCTTCTGGGACGACAGCCATGCAGACCAATTTGATGCAGTGTGCGACGTATGGTCTGAGCACTGACAGGCTGACCCCCCACCCCTTCAACCTCTGCAGCAATGCTGGCAGCACTCATACGTCTATTTCCCAAAGACAACCTCTGGATATGACGCTGAGCACGTGCACTCAACGTCTTTGGTCGACCATGGCGAGTTAAACCGCTGTATGGTCTTGGCCATCGTGCTGCAGCTCAGTTACAGGGTCTTGGCAATCTTCTTATAGCCTAGGCCATCTTTATGTAGAGCAACAATTTTTTTTTTCAGATCCTCAGAGAGTTCTTTGCCATGAGGTGCCATGTTGAACTTCCATTGACCAGTATGAGGGAGTGTGAGAGCGATAACACCAAATTTAACACACCTGCTCCCCATTCACACCTGAGACCCTGTTACACTTACGAGTCACATGACACCGGGGAGGGAAAATGGCTAATTGGGCCCAATTTGGACATTTTCACTAAGGGGTGTACTCACTTTTGTTGCCAGCGGTTTAGACATTAATGGCTGTGTGTTGAGTTATTTTGAGGGGACAGCAAATTTACACTGTTATACAAGCTGTACACTCACTACTTTACATTGCCGCAAAGTGTCATTTCTTCAGTGTTGTCACATGAAAAGATATAATCAAATATTGGCAAAAATGTGAGGGGTGTACTCACTTTTGTGAGATACTGTAGTTCAGCATTACAAACTAACATTCTGAAACTGCCTTACTTCAGTAGCAAGCTTAGCCAACAAAGTGACATTGTTAAACTCTCTGGCTAAAACTGTTTCCTCAACTTTATATTCCTCACACCCTTTCTCCCCATAACCCATTGGGGAAGGCTAGAAGGTAGGATCATCTGGCTCTCATATAAAGGATCCAAAGAGGCAGAGACGTTTTCCATACCCCAATTCAACCTTCACACATACTCACGTTGGTTATACGCAACATCAGTCTCATAGTTCACAAATGCCTTCTATGAGACTGTTGTTGCCAGTTTAGAGACATAGGAAAGAAACTTTTTGATCAGTGCCATTCTGGATTGCTTATTACCCCAGCCTTGCGAAATGAGTGAGGCATTTCACTGGCTCAAAATGGGGCTGGAGTCATAAGCAAACGAGAGGGCCTGCACGGATCAAAACATATTGGGGGATTTGTCTGCATTCAAACAATCAGAAAGTGACACATTTTGTCTTGCTGCTTTAAAAGTAATCAATGTTAAGGCTATCCAGTCAGTTCTGCCTTAATCCACAATGATATACACTAATATGCATGGCATTTTCAATGTAAAAATATTTACATTGCATGGTTTTCATCAGGTAATCTGGTCTAGGGAAAACGTAGTTGACAACCTTTTATAAAATACAAATCTTTATGGTTAATTTAATTTTGCAAGCCTAACACTAAGATTTATGTTAATATTGCTCAATGATCACTGGTTCTGCATCTGATTCATATTAAACTGTCTGCGTATTATGCTTTACAGTAATGTGAGTTTGCAGTGCAGGCTGGTCCTATGTTGAGGTCAATGGTAACAATAATATGCTGGACACAATCGTAGATGATAGCTGGTTAGAGTTTGCCCAACCCTGTTCCTGAAGTTTTACCATTCTGAAGGTTTTCTGTCCAACTTTAAAGGTGCCATTTGTAAGATTTCCACCATACAACCTGAGAAAATGTAAATTATAATAGAAAGGGTTTTAGGGAATGAATATTTTGGAACTGGAGTATGTCACAAATAGTTTTTTATAGTTTGTCATTGACGTACAGTACTTGCGCTCATAGAGTTGGCCTCTTTCAAATGATTTTATCTTGTTTTTTTTCCCATCCGGTCATTTTGTGTTGCCAGTATCAAAGAAATTGTGATAAAGCTCTGAAGCCAACTCAAATATAGCTATCACTTTCAAGCAATAGAGAAATACACAGGCTTGTATGGCCATATTTCCGTACAGATAAGGTTTTAATAACTAGCAATCTAGCTACCTAGTACTTAAAGTATGTTACCCACATATCTCTTTCCAGGAAAAAGTACACAAAAACTGTACATAAAGCTAGGTTTTGTTGCTTGGTTATAGTTATTTCACGGTCACTATAATCAATAAAGTGGTTAATTCCAAATCACATTTTTTTCTTCTTAGTTCCTCGGCTAAACATAGGAAGCTCTGTCTTTCCTGCGCCACTAACCTAGGAAATGTAGCTTTATAAAAAACGATTTGCTGGGTTATTGTTGTATGACGGACAGGATAGGCTATAAAACCAGTTTTTCCAAACCAAATGTTGTAGGTAGATATAATTATTATATGTAATTATAATAATATATTTAACTGTTAAGGTTATTGAGAGTTGAATATATATTGTTTCTGTGGTTCATCAGCCCAGGTAGAAATGCAAAAATTGTGATTCTGCAGAATGAACAAGTCGTTCATTCCACTTGCCGCATTGCCACCATATTCCACAGCATCCTTTATGTATCACATATCACCCCGAAACTAACAGAGTGGAAGGCCGTACTGTTCACATACTAGACTTGGGATGGTGCTTTTATGTCAGTCTGGGTGCCATCTATTTCTACCATTGTTTTTTGGGTCCTATCTTTAAAAAAATTTTTAAAAAAGAATGCATGAACTTCTCTCGACTCCAAGCTGTTGAATTTTGCATGTTAACAAACAATGCTTAAAAGTTGCAATGGAAAAACTATTAAATTAAAACATTTAATATTTTTTTCCACACATTTTAAAAATATAAATGGCTTCCACTTCAAAGTAGTCAAATGAGACTTCCCATGGATTTGGAGAATATAGATATTGCAGGACAACACAGGACAGCACATATATATCAGCATTTAAGACCTCAGCCATTTTAATGTCATTGGCTGATCCATCCTGATGACCCAGTTGGTCACTGGTTGACGACTTCAATTGGGTCATGAGACTACTCCAAATGGGTCATCAGGAAACTCCAAATGGGCCATCCAAAGAATAATAAATAACTATAGCCGTATTGAAACTTTAAAATGAAGATGGCTTCAATGACTCTACCCATGAAGGAACGGATGCTACAATACCATGGATACGCAGGTGAGACCGCTTTTCATCTCTGTAGGTGTAACATTATACCCTGTTTGCTGGGAGAGGCTAAGTAGACACGCCTGGGCTGCAAAATAATGACGAATGCTGCCCATCTGAGATTTGGGCTATGTGGTGGAGAGTCCAGTCACCCGGACTAACCTCATTGGCCATTTTAAAGCCAGTTGTGTTGGAGAAATGCTTTTCAACACATTGTGTCCAAGGAGAAGAAGTCTGCTGCTTGTCCAAAGCAATTAATTTGCTAACTAACATCGGCCTCATAAGATTTTACAAAAATATGAACAGACAAATGTGTTATGGATTGTGGCTGTAAATATGTACTCTCAGTCAGGACAAGGGCTGGCTAACAAATATAATGCATATATTGTACAAGGCTAAATTCTAGATGAAGCTTTTTTTCAGTTATCATATGGAAGGAATAACTTTCCAGATTTCAATTTTGATATTAATTGCCATTTTTATTAACAGTCAAAAGAAAGATTTCATTATTATTTATATTTGTGGTTGAATTCATGTAGATTGGAATAGTTGCATTTCAGAGCAAGAATTATCTATTTAAATACATTCAAGACTTTAAGAAAGGCTATAAAATCATTCTGGCACATCCATAATCATGCTAGTGTAGCTATCCGCTGCATGTAATCTAAACGCAGTCTCTTCTAGACTCAGACATGTGACATGCGTTATTGTTTTGCAGGCCAGGTGTGTCTGTATAACCTCCCACTAATTTGGCTGATCCATCCTGATGATCTGGATGGTTATGTGATCACAACTTCAACCAAGTCATCAGGCAACTCAAAATGGGTCATAAAGAGGGAATCAGACGTCTAATTAGGCATCAATGGTGCTGCCAATGTTGGAAAAGAAAATGTAGTGGCACTGACACTGATGAGAGCTCTTTTTATGGTTTGGGGAAATCAGGCAATGACAGAGCATTTTTTTCATTGTGCACAAACCTTTCTATGGAGTTGTTTGTGGCCACTGTGCTTCACAATCTTATTGCTTGCTCTTTGGGAATTTAGGCTGGGTATCTGTATAATCACTTTGTGAGTACTGCTGATGTAAAAAAGGGATTTATGAAATAGAATTGATTGATTGTGCTGGGGTTTGTAACGGTTGTTAACTCCGCCCTCTAGTGGCCAGAATCGATAAATTCAGAACTACCGCACTACAGTAGACCTCCAGAATAATGATGTGTGCATTTATAACATGAAAAGAAAGAAAATGGACTACTTCAAATTGGAGATGCCATCCCCATGCAGTCATATATGCCATAATGATGACATCTCTATCCAGATAACTGAGTGGCCGACTGTTTCATCAAGAGTGGCCAGCTTGGTTAAAGCAGTGTGACTAATTAACATGATGACAGGAGCACTGACTGGGCAATCACACACTTCCAGTTTATTAAAGTGGTTAAGGAAGTCACTCTGACCCTGCGGGAACTGGTAGTAATTTTTGACCCACATGTCGGATGATACGCCACGAGATGAGGCCATCCAAGTGTGACTGTCTCTTCCTATTTCTCTGCATTTTCTCCATCATTCGCTTGCTTCCCAACCTCCTCTCAGTTCTCTCTCCACTCACCCTTGTTTCTACTTCCTTGCTCACCCATCTCTCTTCTCACTGCTTTCCTCCCTGTTTCGTTCCTCCTTCATAATGTGAAATATAATATATATCAGATGTGTTTTCCACTCCATTTTTTCATAATGCCCAAAATAACTCCACAGCAGGATGTGCTGACTTTCCCCTTCCCACAACGCTTTCGTTTGCTAAACTGTGCTGAGCAAATTAATTGTTGGAGACAAGCCTCTTGTACGCAGCCTGGGAGCATTTGGGCATGATTGGCATTTGGCCAGTGGCGATAAACACAGTCTAAACACACCCCTAAAAAATGTAAAAGCCACAAACACATATATATTATAGATGGAGATCCAGTTGTTATATTTAGTGCCTAGAATATGGGGAGTGGCATTGTTCAGAAAGTCAAGCCACTTTCCCGCTGATGAGATGGCTTACGATTATGATTACGATGGATGTAATTGCTGTTGACCTTTTTTTTGAAGTGAAACTGTCACTAGTTGAGAATGTGCTTTAGGAAGAGATAGGCAAAGGGCGGAGGGATCTTCATCTGAGAGCCTAGCTATTAGCTAATACCTTTTTGAGGAGGTGTGAACAATTATACAAACTACAGGAGAGATATGTAACTTGCTTGAGGCAACATTATTTATCTTATGATGATTTCCGAAAGCAAACCTGGGGAATCTGGAGTTCCCTATATAAGATAATGTTGCATACCATCTCCCTTTGGATGTACAAAGAAGATCTATGAGATGCTGCCATTCCTAAGACTAGACATGAGGGGTGATACCTTTGGAAATAGTATTATAGGATGTGATACTCCATAATCACCAGTCTATGCCTGGAGGAAATCTGAAGGAATAAATCTAATCACATATTTACAGTATTATCTTTGGAGCACCTGTAGCTTTTAGGGCATTGATGTATTATTCTCATTCTGCATCATACACAAGGCTTAATAATTACCAATAATAGAGTGACTATAGAATGGTGGTCAAAGGATGCCATAATTAATATATCTTAACAACATGAACGGCTAAATCACTGTGTCATAGTTGGTGTACTGTAATTCTGATTCATATTTTTCTTAATTTTTTCATCCCCTTAAGGCTGTTAAAATGAAGAGAAATATGAATAGGTATTACAGTATATATGTTTATTCTGCAAGACTAGGGGCTGATATTTCTTCAGCTATAACAATCACCCTCAATGCACAGTTTAAGATGACCTAAAGCAGCAATCAACAATGATATAATCACCATTTACGGTAAAGGCAATTTGAAAACATTTCAGTTCATAGTCTTGGTGCATTCAAATAAGATTCTCCCTCCCACCACCTGCTGCCCAGCTACCCAATGGGGCCTTCTGGCTGTTTGGATATCCTCACTGATCAGAGATCAGTTTTTGACATGAGGGTGACATTGACCCGAGGCATAATGTCTGCTGAGGTGACGAAAACTAAAGGGGTATGACATGGACCAGAGCAACTCTGTCATGGTTCCATATCCTCAGGCATATATTCACAATATAATGTAGAGCTATCTGCTTGCTTACTCAGCTTTAACCAGTAAATACAGTATCCAGCCTGATCAGAACAGGTACCAGATTGTGGCTGGGTAGAATTCAGAACACTGTACATAATTAAAAACATGCTGTGCTGATAGACAGAACCCATGCAGTTTTTTTACCGTCAATTTGGATGACCAAGCAGCTTTGTCTTTTTAATGTAACCCATAGTTTGATCGATCAGGGGGGTGGTTATCCCATTGGCCACCCGTGAGTGAATGTAATCTCTGTTCATTATGTTAGATGTATGAACTGCAAATCTGAGTTTGACTTAACTGTTTGCGTGTTGAATATATAATGTAAAATGCATGACATTATTTACATTTTCAGCACTGACACATGTATTACTCCCTATTTATAACATTGAGAGAAGATGTTGCGATATACTTGGACAGGCTATTTTTTACAGATCCTAACAGTAGGATGTGCATAGGCTAGTATGTATACAACAACAACACAACATGCAACAATTTCACAGATTTTACTAAGTTACAGAATTCACTCAGTTAAGTCTTAATCTATAGATTTTGTTTTGTGTATGGAACATTTCCATAATCTTTTGTTTATGACCAGACCAGAGGGCTAACCCTATCCATTTACATACTTTTGTTTTAAACATTTTTTGTTATGCAAATAATTTATGTTTTTGGAAGCCTTAATTAAAGCTATACAAGTGTCAGTGTATGGGCCTAACATGTGACAATATTACAATAGAACAAATTAACCTAAATAATATTTATTCACCAAAGTAGAAATATCTGAATACGAAAGCCCTACCAAGCCACACCTCCAGTTGTCTGATCTGAATGAATGAATATTGTCTGACTGGAAGTGTTCCGGGAAGCTCTCAGATAAGTGGCATAACAGCATTATCAAAGAACGCCCCATCTTTCTTGTCATTTTACTGTTACTGTTGTTAGTTGGAGTAGGCATAAACCTTTGTCTAGTGTTCCTGACGGGGTAGACAGTTGCTTTCGAATGTCGCTAAGCCATACCTTAACCATTTTCCTTACCTTAACCTCCCTCCTAAGCTACCATTGACACATTAATACTGCTAACCTGATATGTTAATGATTTTAACCTGCCATATTAGTGACCCTAAAATGCTATGTTAAGGGACTTGTAAACATGACCGAATTACAACCCAAAATTCTGCCTCTGTTGACATTTCAGCTGAAGCTATGGGCGTGCACTTTTTCCTCATTAATATTAAAAACAATTGCATGTGGCAACAATCAAAAACAGCAACATCAGTGAATCCATGTGCACTGCAAAATGTGACACATGTCATTAGCCTTTTCCCCAGATCTGAGCTGTAATAGAGAGCAGTGCAGGTCACTAGTCTGTCAGATATTAAAAAATACAAAGAAATATACTGTACTAGCTTTTTAGGATTAGCACAAAATACTTACATGTACAATCAGCATGTGCTGACCGGGTGGATCCTGTTGCTGAGGTAGTTAGACACAGAGAGCTACAGCTCTAACAACTTGGAGTAATCTGACTAATAATTTGGATGGAAATGTGTAAAACTGTCAGGAAAGAAATCACTGCACACCAGACACCTCACTTAGACTTATTTTGCATGCTTGCCATGTCTCTCTACAAACGTAATCCATATAAAGACATTGCTATGGGCTATATTCCAGACGTGACAACTCCGGTGTCAACTAAATTTTCGGCATGATGCAAAAGATGATTTGCATTGGGAGGTGAATTCAATGAACAAATGTTTTCATTGGTGAGCAACACCATTGTACATACACGGGTGCATATTTTACATGTTAATTATCCTAACATATCACATAAATGATCCTAACCTGCCATCTTTATTATCTTAACATGTTATGTTAATTATCCTAACCTGCTGGGTAAACAATCCATCTTTTTTAGGCAGTAATAGGTCTCCTTAAACATTTAGAGTAAATAATGATCTAGTTTCTGTAAGTAGTAAGCAATCCTGTCCCTGGTGTTGCATGCATGTAATGTAGGATTTTGTTCCGACTGGGCTCCATAACTGACCAATCAGTTAATTGATCAGTGACTACGTAAATTCAACACACCTCAAACAAAGGCTTGATGATGACCAGTTTAGAATAAGAGCAATAATTATTACTACAAATATTTACATATTTTTAATTTGTTTTTATATGGAATTGCTTGGAATGTTACCCTTTAAAGCTAACCTCATGAGCTTAGTTTTACATCTATTCAAAACGAATACACAAAATATTAACTTGTGTTCCTTCAGGGTTGGGAAATCCTGATTTATCACGGCTCCAGCTTGATAACTGTTTTCACTCGCACTGGCAATTTCTGAATATTTATCATAATGTGTATGCGGATCTTTCAATAAGAAATTTGAGCTGTGCCATACAGGAGAGGAAATTATATAGAAAGCCAAAGAGATGTTACAATGACAAACAGAAATGTGTGATTGGTAAGAAAGGGTTTATTAGGGGACCAAGTACCATAGGTACTGGTACCCTATTGGTATTGTTAGTTTTATTATTAGGGTTTCAGCAGTTCACTGGTGAAACCCTATTGTGTTTGTTCCGGTTCATTATTATTAGGGTTTCAGCAGTTCACTGGTGAAACCCTATTGTGTTTGTTCTGGTTCATTATCATTATTATTATTATTATTCCGGCAAAAAAGGGTGTTTTTTGTAAATTCCCGTGAGATTAAATGGCTTAAAGGTGCCCAAATTTTTATGGTAGTAAAGAGCCAAGGGCCGCAACTTCTGGTGCAATGGCATGCATGTCGGCCTCATGGTGGCGCTGTCACAAGCCTCCAAAGTTGCACTTTTTGCAAGCTCACCGCGCCCACCCCTTGTGACCTAGAGTCTTGAAAATTGGGACATAGGTGTAGCTCCTCATGATGAACATTTTTGCCATAAAGTCCGCCATGAAGGAACATTGTTGTTGTGAATACATTCTTATTTCTTTGGTACCTGTAATGTCATTGATTTGGGCATTGCGATGTCTATTTGTGTTGCTGCATCATGTCATACTGCATAATGGTACTGTACATCCTTGATGGTTTCATTCGCCATGTATTCATGTTTCTGTACTTACTAGTGTTGTAAGCCTCTTGTTAAATCACTTTCTTTTTATTTATTATTTCAGACCCAGGGGGATCCATATCACAAAAAAAAACACGGAGTATAACATGAAATACAAAATACAAAAAAATACAAAATACAAAAATAAATAAATAAATACAAAAAATACAAATACAATACAAATGCTTTATTCCACTGTCACTGTGAATATGGGATGGTTACGTCGAATGACAATAGCCTAATAGTCCATCGGATTAGATACATGCTAGAATTATTAGCTTTCCGTCCATCGTGGTGAAGTTACTAATCGTTATTATTAAGTAGGATAAAGTGACCCATTTTGGAAATCAAATGCCCGACCAACATGTTTGTTTTGGTTAGTGACCTGTATCTACTTCACAGGTAAGCAGGTTAGGACGGTAACCAGCTAATTGTTCGTTTTAACCAGCAAGGTAGTAGATAAATGTAGCTGCCATGTACAAAAGTTGTCCAGGGGCTAATGACTTTCAAGAGGGGAGGATTTCTTTATTTAAATTGCGCTACATGGGCTTAGAAAATACACTGACATGCGGATATAGGAGTGTACTGATTTCGATTCTAGTTAGAAAATCTTTAGGCTCGATTTCGAACTAAGAAATTTAAAAGGAATTCTGTGATTAAGTAACCGCATGTCATTGATTGCGGCCATCTGTTACTACCTCCACGATATCCATGCAACTGATCGTGTACGGTTCATGTAAAGGAGTTGGCATTAAACGAAATGCACTCATTTAACCGTTAAAAACAACTATACCGCTCAATACTTGCAGGCCTATTATTTGTTTTACTTCGGTAGCAAAAGTAAGACTCTACATTAGAGATTAGTCAGCAACAATAAGACATCCGATTTTCATATGCTGCCTTCAAAATAAATGTCTGTGGTGTGTCTATAATTAGTGTTGTGTAGGCTACATTTTCAAAGGAAAAACTATGTGGGGGAAATTATGAATGAAACAAAATTACAATTTCAATAATACTTTACATATGTTAAAGAATATTATAAGGTGGAGCACCCAGAAATTGTTAGAGCTTATATAAGCTAATGTAGAGAACATGATCTAAAATCCTATTTTGATGTTATTGTTTTTAATTTGCTTGTGCTCATTTGCTTTGGAGATTGATTGTGTAATACATCCAAACACACTAGATGTGTTCACACTGCACCTTAGCTTAGGGGTAAGAGCATCCTAAGCCCTGGGCTAAGGGCCTCCTAAGCCCAGGGCTAAGCAAGTGTTCACACTTGCATATTTTGAAGTGGGAAAGCACCATCCTTAGCCTAGGGATAGCTGGCCATGCTCTGGAGCAGGGTTAGCACCGACTTTTCAGGGCTAGCCCCAGAAAAACGATGACAAAATAACCCGTGTGAAACGGGGTCAAGAACAAAACCATAGAACGTTTATTGTCCAATCACAAAACCTGCCCTTTCACTTAATTTACATACGCTTGTTACCAACAGCAACGTCTTGTTACCAACGTCAGTTTTGGTCCTTTCACTATGCAAAGTTTTGTCGTTTCATTATGCCTGCTAAATCTTAGCGACGTTGTTATTGCAGCTTGCTTTGGATGTAAATCCAGAAAATATATCGAAAAAATGAAGGTTGACTAACGTTTTTCTCTCTTTGCGTAGTTTTAACTAAGCTGTTCAAGCAAATACCGACAGAGTGGGCACCTTGATCATTCGATGTCATGAAGTCGTTAATTGAATCGTGGTAGCGTAACATTTGATCATGTGTCAGTGATGTAGGCTACTGTAACATTATTCGCATGCCAGAGAGAACGAAACATTTGTGGCTTATCATAGAATGTAAAATAGTATTGTGTTGTATTTGTCCGTTAGCCCAGGGCTTAGGAATAGAAGTGAATCCTTAGCCTAGGTTTAAGCCTTAGCCCAGGGTTAACAAACTCTTGTGTGAACGCAGCCTAAGCCAACCCAGGGCCAGTCTTAGCCTGGGACAATGCAGTGTGCAAAGGCCTTATATTTTCCATCCCCCCACTGTAATGTATAAGGGATACTTTTTGCGGAAAAACTCTTCAGTACCGCAGTGAATGTATTGTACGAAATACTCAGGAGAGTTTGTAAAAGTACAAATATAATGTGAAATCATGGGGCACTGTGCTACATCCAGCAAAGCTATATATTGTTGTCCCTCTTTATCCCCGAATGTAACACACTATACCGTACATGGAATTCATATTGCCTCATTAGCAGCTAGTGGCTTTTATTAGGAGTCTGGCTAGTTACTGCATCTCTAAAATTATTCTGTTGACATGAACATTAGAACAGACAGTTTAGGTATTAATAATTTGCCTTTTAGATATGGTGTTATGAATTCCAGCCTCAGTAACTAATTTATCCACTGTTTTCATTTGTACAATGACTTGCTACTATAGGCAAATATTTAGTGGAATGCAATGTTGCCATGATTATTTCATTTAAAAAAACTACCTAGCAGAATAAAAAAAATGGCTAACGTTAGCGATAAATGCTATCGACGTTAGCTAGCTAGTAACGTTAGGTGAACTAATGCTAGTTTAGCTAGCTAGTAGGTAGTAACGTTAGCTAATTGAAATATTTTTAACTAACCTCAGTTTAATATAACATTAGTCCTTCAAAAATCATTTTGGTGACATGAACATTATAACGTACGGTTTAGCTAATAATAATCTGACCATTTAGAGATGGTGTCATGCTGTCAAGCCTTAGTAGCTAATCTATGCTCATTTAGCTAAGCTAATTCTGTTTTCATTTGTACAATGACTTGCTAATATAAGCAAATGTTTAGTGGAATGTAGCGTTGCCATGATTATTTCATCAAAAATAAATGCTAGAAGAGTCTCTGTCTAAACTAGCATTAGTACACCTTAAATCATTCTGGTGACATGAACATTATAACCAATGATTCAGCTATTAAAAATTTGCCTTTGGTAGAGAGTGTGTTATGTGTTTAAGCCTCAGTAGATAATCCATTCTCAGTAGTTTAGTAATTTCTCTGTTTTCATTGGTTTCTACAGCTCCACTTCGAACTGAGGGCTAAACTTATCAATTGTACCTTTAAAGACATGGCAGTTCAATTAAAATGAAATCTGACTTGTAATTTAACAATAACACATGGGTACATAGGTTATATGCCCATGCCCTACCAAAGTCAACATATTTTTACAGTAAGAATAGGGAGGGCATTTTCCAAATAAATGAAAATCTGGAAAGGTGTTGGTTTTATTGTTGCCACCTGTAATAGTCTTTTGATCATCGAAATTAAACAGTTCTAAAAGAAATAGTTTGCGCAATCATTGTTGTTAACATACATACTTAAGTAAACATACCTTTGGAAATTGAAATGATTATCTCTTCTGACCCCATCATTATCGTACAACAAGCAAAAGGTGAATTCATTAATATGCTCTGCGCTGGGGAAGACTGATAAACATCCATAGTTATATTTACCATACAATTAAGGTACATTTATTACATTTAGAAAATTTCAAGCAACTACTTAGTTACATTGTTTGGTGCTAAAGGTGTTAAACTGCTCTCATAGTGTCAGACATTTGAAGTATCCATATTTATCTGTTGCAGAATATTGTACTATAATACCATATGAGGTAAATGTCCTGAAAACTATTGCAATGTAACATGCAAGTAAATTCAGTCTGGCCAAGCAATGGTGGCATAATAGCCATAACACAATATCTGTTGATCTTTGTCACTCAGTGAGATTACATTTGGTGCACATGATCAGGGTCTTTACTTTGTGTGAATGATGTTTCAAATTGGGCACATGGGGGCACTATAAGAAAGGAAAAAACATAGATGGCTTATTGCTTGCAACTATGGATATAAGTTGAAAAAAATAAAGTCCGCCATGATGGATTTTCCGCCATTTTGGATTTTTTGAAAAACCCAAAAAAATTAACTCATCTGGCACCAAATGTCCGATCTTCACGTACTTTGATATTTGGCATCTAGGGACCATGGTCTTCAAAAGTTATATCAGCCAGACCATTATGTCAAAAAACATGGATGCTAATGACCAATGAACATGTGCAGGGCGTGGTTTTGCACATATATAGACACATCTCCTACAAGGATAATGGTATAATAATTCTACTTGCTACGTATGTTGACAAGGACCATACGGAAAACAATTTTTTATCAACCACACGGTGGCGCTATTGAGGTTTTTCACATTAGCAAGGTCACCATACTCACCCCGTTTGAGATACTGCCTTGAAAAGAGGTAGATAAGTCTACCTCCTCATAAGGAACATATTTGCCATTGGGACTCATCAACTTTGCTTTAAGGGTTTGGTGGCTATTTTGAATTTGTGAAAAACACTTTAAAATCATCTCCTCTGGCAACTAAGGACCGATCTTCACGTACATTTATTTTTGGCACCTATGGACGATGGTCTTCAAAGGCTATATCAATCAGGCCAGTATCTTAAAAAACTTGGCCAACATTGACAGATGAACATGGGCAGGGGAGTGGTTTTGCACATATATAGACATCTCCTACAAGGATAATGGGATAATAATTCTACTTAATGCATATGTTAAAGATGATACGACAATAATGACTGCAAAGATTTGTTTATCAACCACATGGTGGCGCTATCGGGGTTCCCCACATTTGCAAACTTACCATGCCCTCCCCGTTTAAAATAAAATCTTGAGAACAGGTGTATAAGTCCATCTCCTCCCAAGGAATATATTTGCAATTGGGACCCATTAAGTCGGGTGGAATATTTTTTCTACAATTCTGAATTAATGAGAAACGCTCCAAATGCTACTTCTGTAGCATCAAATGACCGATGTTAAGTGTGAGCACATTTGGTACACATGATCAGGGTTGTGAGTTTAGTTTATATGAAAGATGTTTCCATTTGGCCACATGGGGATACTAGTGAAAAGGAAAAACCATACATGTAATATTGTTTACAGCTATGGACATGATTTGGATTTCTGTCCTATTGGAAAAACTGCAATCTGGCTACTAATAGCTCAATGCTGAAACCCGGTAAATGCTGCTTGCAGCTTTAATTATTATACTTTTTCTCCGGGCCCATTTTCAGATGCCTGTAACTCGGCCATATGTGTCTCAATTTGCATGAAACTTTGCATTCTTGTTGCCATGAGAGACCCGAAGGGCCTTAGCCATTACTGTACCTATATACCCCATGGTGGCGCTGTAGCGCTTAGTCAAATGTTGAAGGTTTGAGCATGCATATCTCATGAACCGAATGTCATAGAGTCATGGAGCTAAGTTCCATACATGCCCCTTCTCATGTTGACCAAATAAGTCTCTGCGGTCTTTAAAATTTGCCCCTTGGATTTTCCTCCATTTTGAATTTGGTGAAAATCCGGTTAACGACATTTTCTCCGAGACTGCTGAACGGATTTGCATGCCGTTTGGTTTGAAGGACCTTTGAACCATTATCTTTAAAGGTTATATAAGGAAAGTTGATATCTCAAATAGTATGGCCGAAATCAGCTAATGAAATTGAGCTGGGCGGGTCTATGAATTTAGAAGTCCATTAATCCCAAATGGAACATCAAACAGCTACGAAACGAAACATAATTGTAAATGTGTCTGTCAGGAATGGACTGAAAAAGTCCCATACAGAAATACCTCTTGGGGGCGCAATAAACATCACCGATGTTTTTCACGATTCTGCTGTTAATAAAAACACACCTAAACGACATCTCCTCTGAAACCGCTGAACAGATTTGGTTGACAATCGGTGTAAAGGACCACTGGACCATTGTTTTTAAAAGTTATATAAGAAAAGTTGATATCTCAAACAATATGGCCTCCATCTTAACTTTTGTGAAAAACTCGTTAACGACATCTCCTCGGAAACCGCTGAACGGATTTGCACACTTTCGCTGAGATGGACCCTGGTACCAGAATCTTCAATTCTATTTTTTGGAATTTTGATATCTCAAACGATGCGCACGTAATAGGCTAATTACTTTTACATGGGTTTGGCACTTTGTCAGGCTATATATCCCGTCAGGAATATCAGAGACTTACACCCTTTAACATAGCACTAAACATCAGGTCCATGGATGGACCTGTGCAGTATCAACCAAATAGACCTTAAGGGGGCGCTACAACGACACTGACAACTTTGAGAATTTATGAACTGTAAAATACACACTCTAAGGACATCTCTTCGTAGACCGCTGAACGGATTTGCACGCCAATTGCTGAGAAGGACCCTGGGACCAGTATCTTCAATTGAAATATTTGGAATTTTGATATCTCAAATGATTTGACTGCAATAAGTGAATGAAGTAAAATCACCTAAACGCCATCTACTCTGATTTCATTGAACGGATTGGCATGCTTTGCTTGTGAAGGATCTTTGGACCATGACATTTAACTGTTCTATATGAAAAACTTATATCTCAAACAATATGGCAGCATTCAGTCCCCAAAGTTTTGTGTTTTTCTCTTTGTCTGTTTTGCACTATTATTTTGAAGGAACTCTTATTTTGAAGGAGGAGCTGATGGTGTGTGAATCTGCTAGAATGTTGAGTTGGAGTTGGTGGTTCTATCAGCAGTTACGGAGGGCTATTTTTGAAGCTATGGGAGGAGCCATGGCAATGCCTGTGAGTCAATGGGGAATGGGTGTGGTGTTGGGAGCATGGCAGCATTCAGTCTTCAATGTTTTGCATTATTCTTTTTGTTTATATTGGACTATTTTTTTAAAGGAACTATTATTTTAGGAAGAGCACCTGTTAAGTGTTTGTAAATCTCCTTGAACAGTAAGTTAGTCTTGGCAGTTGAAATTGCTGCTGCAATAAGCTAGATTCCAGTACAAACCATCTTAAGGTTTAGGCTATGGATGATAAATGCCTGTGTAAATTCTAACCCTATTATTATTCAAAATAAGTAAATTTTATCATTTTATTTTCCCCTTGTAAAGAAGACCTTTATTTTAATATTCCTCACATTTCTTGTAAAATAAAAAAAACAGTACAATATTTGAGGGTATTCCAGGTAATATGTTTGACTAAAGCATTTGTTTCTGTGTTTTTTGTTTTAAATAAATAGTCTAGAGTATGTGTGTCAAGTGAGGTTAGTTCCTTGTTAAATGTTACACAAATCATATTATTGTACACATAGATATATGTTTTTAGCAGATCTTTTTTTCTAACTAATTTCCCTTGGTAAGACTACTTTTGCAGCCGGTAAGGTTTTTTGCCATGTGACTTCCTGTCAATTATTAATCAATGACCTTGTCACGTCCAATCCCATTGACAGCTTAAATTGTTCGTTAGGTCACACCTGCTCCCTTTTACAAGGTGATAGTATTTCGGAAGATTACGAGCTTACGATAATAGGCGTAATTGTTGCAACATTTCCTGTCAAAAGTGATCTAATGTAGCCTGTACACTGGAAATGGAAACTGTTAAACAAGGTATTGGAAAGCCACATTTTTGAAAATAGTATTTTACGAAGGCGGACATTTCACTAGGGACTTGTCCCCTCCACATTTCGAAATTATATTATTGTCCCCCTCTTCCACTTTTTATGGTGAAAAGATTAGGATGACGTGCTTCAGCACCTGTCAGTAATTTTATAGTGGCAGGCAGGCCAAGGCAACAGAAAAATACTCAGAGCCAGAGGGTATCAAACTCTGACATCTTGCCTATTTGTTTTATAATCGTTTCTGGTGCTGGTATGTGCAGCTAGACTTCTTCGCAACAGAAGCTGCTTGCGCGTGAGTTTTCCTGCATTATATCGCATAATATTATAATGCAGGAAAGCATTATATTGCATAGTAAGGTGTGTTTGATTGAGATAGTTAGCAACCTAATTTCTCACAACGTTGTGCACAAGCAGGTAAAGCATACATTGCCCGCCCTCTCATTGATATAGCGAGCTAGTTCCTGTTTCAAACAAGGTTGATGGCAGATAATGACCAAACATCTTACAGCTGTTCTGTATGCAGTATTGTAACTAGCTAATTTACTAATTGAGCTACATGAAGTTCGCTAGCTAGTTGATTAGTGCTGTGCTGGAGAGCTATGCTATAGACAGCTAACAAAGCTGTTTTAAGACGGGCTATAGATCACTCTAGCATCAGTAAAGATGAAATCATCTAAGAGATTGATGACCGATATTAGGACGTTTAAGGAGAGTTATCAGAGAGTTATCATATTAAATTCTTTAATATGAAAACATTTTGTCACACTGTAATGACGTTTTACATGTTTCACTGTCATGGTAATTCAGCCTACATGACTTGGTGCACCATGTCTCAGCAGGATATTCAATTGTGTACAATTTTAGAATTCAGGAGCTTTACAAAAATGTTTCACCCTCACTTAAAAAAACAAAAGTTCCAACCCTGTATTTTACTAACTTAAATGTCAAAGTTGCTTGGGTAGTTTTAAAATAATTTTTAACTCTATCTTTGCAATAGTGTTTTCCATTTTCAGTGTGTACATTTGCTAGGTGAATGCTAAAAGACACTAAGGGACATTTTTACAACACCTCATCCTTAAATAATTCTAAAATGCTTGTTTGATACTAGAAAATAATTTTCCATTATATTAAACCAAGTTGAAACCTATTTGGTTTATTTAAATTAAACTTAACGTTGTTTGTGTTATTGAGTTGTCACAGTATGTAATGCACTGCCATGTGTTAAGTTTGGTATTAGGTTACAAATGGCAGAAAGGAATTAAATGAAGCTGAGGACGTGAGGCGTCCATTTCTGAAATTAGACATTCTGATGTACTTATTTGTTTTATTTTTGTTTAATTGTACATTTGCTACTTCCACATCTTTCATTCCTCAAAACATTGATTGACTGACTGGTTTCTACAGTGAGCTGTTTCTTTTTTGCACATTTTGACCTAATATTGACCTCAACACATGCCAGTCTACTGCATACTGTGGCAACTCAAAAACACAAAGACCATATAAAGCTTAATTTATCAAACCAAGTAGCTTTTAGCTGTTTTTGATATAATTAAATGTGATGTTCTAGTACCACAATAGCAATTTAGCATGAACACTCAAGGATAAGGTGTTGGAAATGAGGCCTTTGTAGATTTAATCAAAAAGACTTAAGTAGTAATGTTTTTTACATCATTGATGTCCTGACTATACTTTGATCAGTTGAATACCACGTTGGTGAATAAAAGTAAAAATGTCCTTTCAAAACAGCAACATTTGTAAATTATTCCAAACTTTTGGCCCCCAGTGTATAACTTTTATTGTCCTGTTAGATTTCAGATCAATTCCATGGCTAAAATAAAGGTTTCCATAAAATGTATTTCAAATTGACGATCAATATTATTTTTTTTATAGATGCGTGCATGTGTGTTCAAGTGGCTCTATAATTAGAGTGAAATTTGTAATTGTAAAGTTCTGTTTGATTCCCAATTGAGCCAAATGTTGTTGTGTCCTAGGGCAAGGCACTCCACCCTAATTTATTCCAGGAAAATGTACCTGTACTTATTGTAAGTCACAGGAAATTGATTCCTTTATTAGAAACTTGCTAAATTAGCAATAAAAATTATTTGACATAATTACTCAATTCTGGTAATGGTGTGATTGTTATTAATGTACAGAATTAACTTCTCTCATTTATTACCTGCATTATCTAGCTCGGCTAGTTTTAATATTATTTTTAACTTAACCTTTCAAATAGTAATTTCCATTTTCAATATGTAGCTTAGAAAAATTAAGCTTTTCACTATATAAGATGTCTGTGAGTGTGACATTAATCTACTATCTTCTTTTATTACACTGATGCTGAGAATGTTTTGTTGTAATAATCTAAGCTATTCCGCAAAGTCAATTGACAATGGGTGTCATTAGAGTTTCAACAGTATGCCAAAATCCTATTATGTTTGTTCCAGTTCACTAATATTATTCTTCTGGCAAAAAACTGTCCTTTTTGCAAAGTCCTGTGAGTTAAAATGGTGTAAAGGTACTCAAATTAATATAGTAAAGCGTCAAGAAACACAACTTCTGGTGCAGTGGACATGCAAATCAGCCTCATGGTGATACAAGCCTGTGAAGTTGGACTTTTTGAAAGGTCACCACACCCATCCCTTTTGACCTAGTCTTGGAAATCAGTCCATAGGTGTATCTCCTCAATATGAACATTTTTGCCACTGAGACCCAAAAAATTGCCATCATGGATTTTCAGCCATCTTAGTTATTTTGAAAAACACTACTCATATGGCAGCAAATGACCAATCTTGATGTAGTTTGACATTTGGCATCTATGTATGAAGATCTTCAAGTGTTTGTATGAACCAGATCAGTATGTAAAAAACTACATGGGGTCACCATTGGACAGGAAAAAACATCCTTCCAACATTGGGTTAATGTTTGTACTCGTGTACAGTTTGTCTTTTACCATACATACCATATTGCATAATTTTCATGCTAACTAAATGCTGAAACCCACTAAATGCTGCTTGCAGCTTTAATTGAAGCTGGAAATGTAAAGACAATTGCTTAGTTACAGTAACATATACATTCCAAGGGGCTTCAAAGTTTCCTTTTGTCATTACTTAGTCCCTTTAATCGCTGCTTGCAGCTATATTTGTGGTACAACCTGCAAGGCTATGGATCCCTATAGATGGATCAGTTATTTTCATGACATTGGCAATCATATTAATTGAATTGCTTGTTCTCATGAGATGGCAATTACAGGTGTCATGACTTATAGATGTGACCATCATAATAACCGGCCCAGGGACAATGATTCCAAATTTGCCAGCTGGCTAAAACCATCACTTTCACTGAAAATTATGATTATTGTGTGATGTCCCCATGAAAATAAATGTAAAGTTATAAACAGAGGTGGGAAGAAAGAAAAAAGACATTTTCTCTGTTGTACCTGGTGAGTAGCTTTAGCTAGCTAGCTAAAGTAGCTTTAGGAGTGTGATGAGTGGTAAAGCCAGTGAGGTTAACCATACTCCCAGTGGATGCAATTAAACTCATCTCTTGCCACCTAACCCCAAAAGGTTAAAGCAATCCAAACATTAATGATGATGAGGAAGTGGATACACCTACACTGCATCTAGACCTTTGATTGGGTCTGGAGCACCTCCCAAATCAGCAGGCTCTGTTGGCTACTTAATAACATGCTCTTGTGAATCCTTTTAAAGAGGAAGGAACCATTGCAGTGTGATGAGTGTGGATTATGTGTGCATGTTTTATATATTGAGGATAGTGCAGTCAGTTACATAGTTTTCCAGGGAGTCCTACGGATGTGTGCACTTTTGCATCACGTGATTTGTTGGCAGTATCATACATTTGAAATAGCGACTTGTGTGTAATCTTTGTCTTCTAACCTGACCCAGAGGCTAAACTGGATACAACACATTGGCGTCATTTCAGTTGTAATACTTTTGAATCCTGTACCCCATTTATAAGTCGCACAGTGTATAAGTGTGAACATTAATATGACTTAATTGCTACTACTACATTAGCTAGATACAGTGGGGCAAAAAAGTATTTAGTCAGCCACCAATTGTGCAAGTTCTCCCACTTAAAAAGATGAGAGGCCTGTAATTTTCATCGTAGGTACACTTCAACTATGATAGACAAAATGAGAAAAGAAAATCACATTGTAGGATTTTTAATGAATTTATTGGTAAATTATGGTGGAAAATAAGTATTTGGTCAATAACAAAAGTTCATCTCAATAATTTGTTATATACCCTTTGTTGGCAATGACAGAGGTCAAACGTTTTCTGTAAGTCTTCACAAGGTTTTCACACACTGTTATTTTGGCCCATTCCTCCATGCAGATCTCCACTAGAGCAGTGATGTTTTGGGGCTGTCGCTGGGCAACACGGACTTTCAACTCCCTCCAAAGATTTTCTATGGGGTTGAGATCTGGTGACTGGCTAGGCCTCTCCAGGACCTTGAAATGCTTCTTACGAAGCCACTCCTTCGTTGCCCGGGCGGTGTGTTTGGGATCATTGTCATGCTGAAAGACCCAGCCACGTTTCATCTTCAATGCCCTTGCTGATGGAAGGAGATTTTCACTCAAAATCTCACGATACATGGCCCCATTCATTCTTTCCTTTACACGGATCAGTCGTCCTGGTCCCTTTGCAGAAAAACAGCCCCAAAGCATGATGTTTCCATCCCCATGCTTCACAGTAGGTATGGTGTTCTTTGGATGCAACTCAGCATTCTTTCTCCTCCAAACACGACGAGTTGAGTTTTTACCAAAAAGTTATATTTTGGTTTCATCTGACCATATGACATTCTCCCAATCCTCTTCTGGATCATCCAAATGCTCTCTAGCAAACCTCAGATGGGCCTGGACATGTACTGGCTTAAGCAGGGGGACACATCTGGCACTGCAGGATTTGAGTTCATGGCGGCGTAGTGTGTTACTGATTGTAGCCTTTGTTACTTTTGTCCCAGCTCTCTGCAGGTCATTCACTAGGTCCCCCCGTGTGGTTCTGGGATTTTTTCTCACGGTTCTTGTGATCACTTTGACCCCACGGGGTGAGATCTTGCGTGGAGCCCCGGATCGAGGGAGATTATCAGTGGTCTTGTATGTCTTCCATTTTCTTATAATTGCTCCCACAGTTGATTTCTTCACACCAAGCTGCTTACCTATTGCAGATTCAGTCTTCCCAGCCTGGTGCAGGTCTACAATTTTGTTTCTGGTGTCCTTTGACAGCTCTTTG
>JACXGI010012456.1:0-22738 GCA_016801175.1 Esox masquinongy | reverse complement strand
AATTTTCTGAGATACTGAATTTGGGGTTTTCATTAGTTGTCAGTTATAATCATCAAAATTAAAAGGAATAAACACTTGAAATATATCAGTCTGTGTGGAATGAATGTATGCATTATACAAGTTTCACTTTTTGAATGGAATTACTGAAATAAATCAACTTTTTGATGATATTCTAATTATATGACCAGCACCTGTATATGTCCTGCCTGGCTAAGCATGAGAATAAGAGTGCTTTTAAACCTGAATGCGCGTGTAAGTGTGTGGACTCGAGACGGCTGAGTTGCCTTGTCATTGTCAGGGTTTGGAGAGTGTATTTTGTTGCGGCCGTACTTCCACACCGTCCCCTCCCAGTATGAGACAGCGCTGACACCAGGCTGAAACTGAGACGCTGTGTTTTACAGGCCCAAAGGGGATTAACTGGCTGTGAGAGTTACGAGCAGATAGCCACCTAATAACCACCCATAATGGAATCATAAACACATGTCGTAAACCACCGACAAGGAACACACTGACACATAACACACGGACCCATATGCACGAACACACACACACACACACACACACACACACACACACACACACACACCAGTTGAATCCACAAATCACGTACGCACGCCCACACACTGTAAATACAGGTACACATGCACAGGAACACACTAACTTGTGTCTTTTGAGCGAGAGCCCCATGTGCTGCTTCATCTGCTGCATGCCGTGGTAGTCCGTGTAGATGAGGTCAAAGGGCAGAGGTCCTGTCAGTGGGCAGCTGCCTCGCCCCGGGGGCACTCCCAGAAACCTACGGAACACAGAGCATCCATTAACCACAGTCTCCATGGGTCTGGTCGGAGTTGGTCGGAGAAGGCAAGAAGCAGAGCCTGGTTTCCTGACCTCTCAACTTTGACCAGGAAACACTAACTAAGGTCAAAAGGTTACCCTGGTCAGGTAAAAGAAAAAAACGGTGCCTGTACTGCACGTGTTGTACATTCACATTAGTCGCTTTGAATGAACCGTCATTTCAGTTATAAAGTGAACGGAATAAAGAACTTGTTTATTCCAGAGGCCAAAAGCCAGCCACTCCATCAGCTTCTGAACCGAACAAACCATCAGTAAATGAGACGGACGTCGAAAGCCTCTACAAAGCCACATAACAGTAGAGTAACCCAACTAAACGTCGACCAAACATCAACCAAAGGTAAACAGTGCTGCATTGATGACAAAGGTGAAGCGCAGTGGGTGAATGTGAACCAGGTTAGAGTGTATGAGTGGCAGCTGGTTAAAAAACAGAATATGAATCAGACAGAGAGAAAAAGAGATCTACACATCAAACGGTCAAAGAGAAAACAGGTGTGTGGAGAAATGTGTCCGATTCGAAGATGAGAAGGGGCGAGCGAAAGGATGAAAGAGCAAGAGCATGTGTTGGAGAGACAGAGAGAGACAAAGGGAGGATTCCCTTTGAGCATTTGAGGTTTTGTCTGAGCATTTCTTTTTTTTTGATGCATTTCACATTATTAAGGGAAAGTGAGTGATAGCTGGAGCCTTTGAGAAGAAGAATGCATATGCATGTGTGTGCGTGCATGTGCAGTCCACGTCTTTGTTTCCGAGTGAACCTTTCATTTATTCCGTCTCCTTCAAATCCCTTACAATCTAACCCCTCAATGATTTCGAGCTACCGCACGAGGCAGAATGATTCTTCATCTCCTCACGTATTTCCACTCATCCAATTACACTGTCCATTTCATTCTACTGGAAGAGGAAAGAAAAAAACCCTCATGAGACCGTGTTGCTGTGTCCGCTTTCACACCCAACGCTTGACTCCGTTTCCCTCCGCATCGATTGGCTGAAAACATCTGTTACCACGCTGTGTCCCTATTGGCCAGCAGGCCTGTGAGTGGACTGTGTGTTTGTCTTTAGTTTGGCCCTCTGTGGCAGATGGAGTTCCAAGGTTAATTGGGCATGTTTAATAGATGGTGTTACAGTCAATTTCCTCCCTCTAAAATTGTATGTATTTTGTATACGTGTGTGTGTGTGGGTGTGTGTGTGTATCTGTGCCATGTCAGAAAAAGCTCCCAGAATAGAAACAGACATCGTACACCACAGACCCCTTACCATAATAACCTGTGATGAAGAGCTTAGCTCATCTGTTTCCATATAGCATGAAGGACACCACCACAGAATGTAATGTAAACACTCAGGCAACCATTCAACAAGCCTCTCTCACACACTGCAGAGTCTAATAGCGTGTCGTGTGTTTTGACGAGAGGCTAATGTTTTGGAGTGACACAGTATTCTTCCCTGTATCCCGGGACTCTGTAATAGATACAGTTCTAGAAGCTCTTATCCCGGGACTCTGTAATAGACAGTTCTAGAAGCTCTTATCCCGGGACTCTGTAATAGATACAGTTCTAGAAGCTCTTATCCCGGGTTTCTGTAATAGATACAGTTCTAGAAGCTCTTATCCCCGGACTCTGTAATAGATACAGTTCTAGAAGCTCTTATCCCGGGAATCTGTAATAGATACAGTTCTAGAAGCTCTTGTTAGGGAAAAGAAAGGGATGTTGGTCCAACACATCTGACTCATCCACTGTTGGGGGAAGGGCGGATGAGGACAGCTACTGTGTGTGACTGGGTTTTGTGTGTGTTGGGGGTGTGTGCCTGACGCAAAAGATGACTTGTCGCATGCGTTTCAGAGGTCTCTTAGCTCCACTGTGCCCAAAGCTAGGTTCATCCACCAATGACCCAGGGGTCTAAGTCGCTGCCATGCATTACAACTGTGTTATTGTGGCCAGGGGTTTGAATCCTGGTTGCGGAATTCTGATAGTGTCCAGGGGTCAAGCAGAGGGCCATGGACGGGTGGAATATCGAACAGAGCCGTCTTGTCTCATTGCGGCTGTTGGCTAGGTAAAGTTCTCTCCTTGCGTGCTGGAAAATACTTCCTGGTTTAACCAGCGATGTCATGAAATGCAAACCTGCTTGGCTGGATCTTCATTTCAAACCTGCTGCTGAGTTGCTGCGATGGGACTACAGTAGACCATTGTTGAAAATTGGACACTGTGAAGCAGAAAAGGCAAATCTTTTCACTCCGCATATACTTCCCAGCATACACGTCACACTCCTCAACGCCTTCGCTTCACTTCCTGTCCTGCATGTCATAGCCCAACCAAAGACTACATGTTCAGTGTGATTGAAGACAGTTGCCGTAGGGGGAATTTTACTTTGACACACCAAGACATAAAAGAACACTCACTTAAAGCTCTGAGTTATTACATAAGGCTGCCGTAATGCAGCTTTCCATAGGAGTGTTTGTGTGGATTATATCGACACTCTGGGTGCTATGTGGGGGAGGCTGCATGTTGGCGTTTTTCTGTCTTTGTGTATCTCTGTGTGTGTGTAGTGCAGTAAAGTGGAACCACACCTTTCATATGCCCTGTGTGAAGGTTAACTCTGTGCCTCCTCGATCTTTTGAGGAGATAAAAGACAAACCGAGGTAGAAACAGTTTACGTCGACTGTCTTACTTTGACAAGACTTTACATTGACATTGTATGCCTCTCCCTTAGAGTTGTATTGTCTTGTCAGAACGGAAACTGCAAAGCACTGCACCAAATAAGGTGCCAGCTAACATGGACCAGAGAAGACATTGTGTGAGGGTGGCAGACCTAATGAGATATGACTTTTAATTAAATCAATCCTTCATAACACTGTTATTCCATTTGCTATGATTGGCAAACCAGAACAAACCCCGTTGGATCATGAGTATAACACATCCACAATGCACTGAGAAGTAGCCCGGGTCATCTGTAAAGCCGATATACTTTCTAAGCACACTCTGTGGGTCTTCAGATGAAGCTTTGTTTGTCCTAAGACACCCGTCTGCCTCCATTGTATCCCAGTTTTAAACGTGCGACCGAAACAAAATGTCGGCGCTCTAACGCTAACTTCCCCCCATGCAGTCCACTTTACATTGTTAGCCATCACTTGCTGAAAGCTAAAGCCAGTTAGCACAAAATAACCCAGCGAAGAGGATTGGTCTTCAATACCTGTTGGTATTGTCTATTGAAGACTGTCTGTTTGCATGAATTTCTGGGTCCCCTTTTGAGCACGTCAAAGTCCCCTGCTGCATGGCTGATGTTGTCAGGACTGAGAGGAAATGTGAAGAGAAGAATGAGATAAAACATGATTTATTCAACCACATAAATCAACTCCCTTCACTCTGCCACAATGGCCTCTTGTTACGGCCATAACATAACTCCTCGCAGATGAAATTGCATTAGTTAGTGCCTAATTGAGCCCGTGTGCCCGGGTATGGGTTTTTACAAAGCCCTCCACTGTTCTCTGCTGTCCAATTTAATCGCCTAGTATAAAGGCACTCGTTAATTAAAGCTCCATCAAGGCAAATTAGACATTTCCCCATTTTTAGCTCCAGTTAAACTCCACACTTTTCAAAACACAAATAAACAATGACAAGATAATGCAATAAGTTTTCAATCAATTGCTCACAGTTTTGAATGGCTTTCCGTATTTTAAAACACTTTTTCTCCAGAGCCGTTGGTCTGATCCCCATAAAACGTCGTATGTGGTGTCCATGTGTCCGCTTCTTTAAATTCAATATTTTCCAGTCGTCTAGCTAAAACAATATGGCCGCTAATAAGCTTGCCCAAAACGTTATCTTCCCTTAACAGCACCATCTCTAGACCAAACAAAACCATACTTTATTGTTCAGTTAGACTTTATATACCCGAGCATGTGTGAAACATTCCCATACTACGTCAAATGGTTCAGGAAAACAAGACCTTATAATAACCACCGCTAACTAACAGAAAAGCTATGCTGCTGAAACATAAAGCTTAACTTGACTAGTGACTAGAAACCGGTTGCCACCCCCCTTACCTGTCCCCGGTTCAATGATCAGACCATGTCTGATTGATGGTCTGCTTGTCTAGAGCGTTCATGTTGGTGATCATGTGTTCGGGGATGGAGGGGGGGCAGACGAGGGACACTCGCACACACACGGTTGTTTGAAAGGGATTGGTAGCTGGCCAAGACACGCGTCCCTCGGCACCCAGGGTGTCGTCGGCCTCTGCCCTCTCGGCAAGCCACTTCTGATCGCACACTGACACCACACACTGGGTCTGTGTTGATGCGGACGCGTAGATTCGCCAGCGTAGAGTCGGTGAATACAGATAGGTATTCAGGTGCGCTGATATGGTTAATTATTCTGTTAGAAGCCAAGGTCTTTGCGGTCTATGCAGTCGTTCTCTTACTTTTTTTCGTGTGTGTGTGTGTGTGTGTGTGTGTGTGTGTGCGTGCGTGCGCGCGCAGCTGGCTAAACATATGCGGGGGGTGAAGGGTCATCTCCGCAGTGGCCCGGCGCTCGGGGAGACGACTTTGGCCGTGGTTCTGTCAAGACGGTGTGTGTGACGGGGTGTGTGTGTGATGGAATGGCTGTGCCTGTGCAAAAGTGCGTGTACGTGGGAATGTGTAAGAAAGTGTGCGCCCGTGTGATTGGCGTCGGCAGGCTGTCATGCAGTCCCCTCGGCTGAGTAGACGACAAGGTCATCGGGAGGGGGCGGGAGAAGGGGGGTGTAGGAGTCCCACTGCAAGAGTACTCTGGTATATAGAGCTCAACTTATGCTCTTATCCTCTCTATTTTGCGCGTACACGCAGGCCCTACAGGGGCAATCGGAGGCGGTTGCCGGAACAGATGATTAGATGATTACATGGATGGTTAGGAGTCTGATTGCTGCTTTGCTGTCTTTTTCTCCCCAATGGAGTATGTGATAAAACACTATGTTGTCAAACAGATCAGTGCAATGACATTCTGCTGATTAGCATTAGCGTTAGCGTGTTTCTCTGTGTGTCTGTCTGTGTGTGCGTATGTCTGTGTGTGTCTGTGTGCGCGTCTGCCTGTGTGTGTGTGTGTGTGTGTGTGTGTGTGTGTGTGTGTGCGTGCGTGCGCGTGTGCGCACGCGGCCACACGCGCGAAGACATGTCCCTCGCTACTCTCTGAGTGAGCAGTGCACAGCGCGCTACCGCACACAACCCGATGAATGCCAGCTCTGATCTACCTGACGGGGGGAGGATGATGAGGGAGCATCCGGGTGAGAGAGGGGAGAGAGGGAGACACCTACTCCTCCTCCTCCTCTGTCAGAGAGAATGAAGGGATAAGCCGTCAGCCCCTGGAGGGGAGGTAGAGAGCGGACACAGCCATAAAGAGAGAAATAACGTCTGAGCGTGTCCGTGTGTGTGGGGAGCGAAGATGGATTAATGATGAGAGCAAGTGAGCCGAAGGAAGGGAGAATGGGGGAGGGCAGGGAGGAAAAGGAAGAGCGAGGCGGAAAACAAAACAGGAAAAAAGGTGAGAGAGAGATTTAGCCTGCTGGAGTTCATGGGGGCATGTGATTCTCTCTCTCGCATCCCCCTTCAAACATACAAACACATCTTTTTCCCCGTCTCCTCTTTGACAGATGAGAGAGAGAGAGAAACACAGAGAGACTGTGGCCAGCGCTGCCCTGTATACGCATCCATCCATCCATAATGATCTCTGCTCTGCTTTGTCTAAGCACCGTTCCACCGCGTCAGCAAATCCGGCAGCTTCGCTAAAATTCCCCTTAAATCATGATGAATAAGCCCCACCACTGGTTGTGAAGGGGGCCGCAGAGACGGATGTGCGAATGAAGATGCGCACACGCACATACGCACACACCAGCAAGCGCAAACACACAGACATGCCGCGCAGGCGGGCGCGTGACTCACAAACACACGCCTGGTCATAGCCTCCATGTTGAGCGGCAATGCAGGCGCTGTGGACTACCAGCCAAACGGCTGGCTCGATCTCTCCATCGGCGCCGTGGACTACCAGCCAAACGGCTGGCTCGATCTCTCTCAGGGTCTCTCCATCGGCGCCGTGGACTACGAGCCATACGGCTGGCTCGATCTCTCTCAGGGTCTCTCCATCGGCGCCGTGGACTACGAGCCAAACGGCTGGCTCGATCTCTCTCAGGGTCTCTCCATCGGCGCCGTGGACTACGAGCCAAACGGCTGGCTCGATCTCTCCATCGGTGCCGTGGACTACCAGCCAAACGGCTGGCTCGATCTCTCTCAGGGTCTCTCCATCGGTGCCGTGGGGATCCAAGCACAGCTAAGGTTGTTCCTCACAAAGGGCATCCATTTCAATTTGCCCACCAAGGGGGGGACACATTCTGAACATGTCTCGCCATCAGCATTAGCCAGAGTCATTGTCTCTGCATCCTCGGTTTTGGGCTAGGTGCACCTAGGTGGAGGTGTTCATTAGCCAGCGCTCCCCCCACCCCCCAACGCTGTGAGATGGTTAAAACACGAGGCGTATCTTCTAGCATGTCGAACCTCGGCAGCACCCAGTGGATCACTGATTTATTAACCTGCCGAGGTGTAATTAGTTTTCTTCATTCAAAGCAATTTGGGGGTAATATTAAGGCAATTTGTTTTTTGCTGTGCTACAAAATATATTTATGTTTTGGCTACTCTGTAAGTTCTGCTGCCTCATGCCTTGCACTGCATTGGATCTTAATGTCATCCATTTACTCCCTTTAAACAGTGTTATTCCGTTAGTTGAGCTGAGACAAAAAATAGTATATTTTTTAACCATTTGATACCCTCCATTTGGCCCACATTTTCTTCGTGGGCGGGCTTTTGTTAAACATAATTTCTTTTCACTATTTCTTTCATATGACTAATGAATGAACAAGAATGATGTATTATTCAAAAACTGCAGCTCGTAGTTGGCACAAATATTATAAATCAATCACTCCATTTAGAGTTTGTGATAAAGCTGTCATGATTTGGCTAGCAACATATTTCAAACTACATTTTTAATGCGTAAACCACACATTCTTTGAGAAGCCAGAGTAGCAATGACTGATATGATTGAGTTGTAGTCTAAGGTTATGCTACTCGTGACATCAGGAGTTGTTTTTTTAAATGTCACCCCCCCTACTGTAAATGTCTGTTGCAACATATGACTGAAACTGAGAGGTGTTGTTGTCACCCTCGGTGTTGTCAGCGCCACATATCTCACACCAAGGGGATTCTGGGATAACAGCGACTGACCTCTGACTGAGTCCTGGTTTTTCACTGCCCCTTCTGGCGCGCGCGCGCGCACACACACACACACACACACACACAGTCCAACTGGCAGATATGACACCAAGCCCCTTCAACATGTCGATGGAGATCAGCGTGGTAGACAGGACCATTTCCTTCCTAGCCATCTGAAGTGGAGGGAGTCGTTACAGGCTGATTACAGCATTCATTTGATACAAAAGCACAAATAAATGCCGATATGTTCTGCATGCCTTCATCTCACATGATTCAATTACAGCCTCCTTGGTTCGCTACACAGAGAAGGAAGGGAATGAGACAGTGTGAGAGAGAATGGATGATATAAAGAGAGGCAAATACAAAATGTCAACACAGAACAAGGGAGAAAAGAATACAGAAGGTGGAAGAAGCTAGGAGAAACGAAACAAAAAGTAAGATGGAGAAAAAAGTGAACGAGGGAAAGATAGGAGAGAAACAGGAGAAGAAAGAGATGTATTTCCTCTTAGTGAAATCAACCCCTCTTCTCACTCAACTTAATTTCAAGCCTGGCTGCACAAAAATGGGCCAATTTTCTCCTAGTGAGGATATATTAAAATCTCCAGCACAAATGACATTAGTTTGACCCGATTTCAAGAGACATTTTGAAAACCAATGGAAAATAAGGAACATTGTCACTATCTATCACTAGTTTTACAGAGGAAAAAAAAAAGTTAAGTGAAATGAGAGTATTTCCTTTTTCCTTGCGGTGAGGGGGAGGACATAATGACCCTGAGCGATGGCAAGGAATGCAGTATTTCGGAACGCAGTATTTTGGAGGTAACTGTATATCAAACGAAGTGCCAATTACTCTGCATTATTATCTGCCATAGGGTAGTCATCTGACTGGATAGTTAAAGGTCTATCACGCCAGCTCGCCATGAGGTCCCGCCTTGAGGTTCCGCCTTCAGGTCCCGCCTTGAGGTCTGTGATGGCTTCATAAAGTCACAATCCGATCTGGGTAGAAGTTGCACACATCTTAGGTTGACTTCCTGATCCTAACTTTGTCCGTACAAAGGAAACTCAAAACTGACCATATAAGAGTGGCTACGGATTTATTTCATCCACCTCTACAGAATCAAATGTGCTTGTATACGAGATGGTAATGAAAGCTAGGCTCGTATGGAGCCAATTACAGCACCTAGAGTCAGCTGTAGGAGCAGCTGCACTGTCTGGGCTATTAAATAAGTGGGCTTTGATGTAACTGGCCCTTAAGGACGGATCCATGTTCTCTACACCTCTGGCGCTAGCTCCAGCACAGCACCACAGGGCTCCGCAGGGGGCACTTTACACATAAATCACCATTGGCATGATTGGACAGGGCTGAAATCTCAATTTCTCTCTTTCACCAGCTCAGCCTCTCTACCCTTCTTGATAAGCCTATTTCACTTTTTCCTTCCTCTCCCTCCCGCTCTTCTTGTTATAGAAGCCGCACGGTTCTTCCTCCCTCCGTCACCTCCTCCTCCTCCGTCTCTTCTGTCTGCCGTCTCTCTCCTCCCTCCAGCCTTCTCTCTCGGTAGCGGCGGTGAAATGCGGCTCTGTGGGAAGCAGGCGTTTGATGAATGGCACCACTGCTGATCCCCTCGGTTTCTCCAGCGCTCGCCGTGTCCGCAGGCGACTGGAACCCATTCACCGGCAGGCCCTCTCTGCCCCGGTCTAATCTTAACCGAGCAGAGAGCAAGAGAGAGAGAGAGAGAGAGAGAACTGGCAGGGCCGGCAGCTAGTTTCTGAACCCTGAAATGAAGGATTATGAGGGAGCGAGAGAGGGAACAGAAGACAAAGAAAAAAACGATATAAATCGGCCCGGGAGCCAAAAACAAGCTCCTGAAATCACGATAAAGCCACAATGTATTCCCTTAGCATAGAGCCAGCCAGCTACATGGGCCTGCAGCCAGCCATTAAGCTGCCCTGCCTCTGCCCTCCTCAGCGCTAGTAACACTCCATCGCGGCGTGCCACACCTGCCCACTCTTTCCCATTCAGCCCCGCGTGGGTTCGCTCCGCGGGGCAATCTGACACTCTGAACAATGGCGTCCGGCCAAGTTGTGCGTCGTTTCTAGGAGAAGGAAAGGCATTATCAGCTTTCGCTGAGGGTCCGCGAAGGCGTGCGTCAGTTTGTTTGTGTGCGCACGCGTGTTTGTGGGAAGTCAAGCCATTTGCAGGGTTGGTGGAAGGTTGGCTGATAAAAAACAGGAAAAATGCGGGGAAGTTGTTAACAAGCGCATTGACTTGAGCTACAAGGAGCTGACAGCAGATGGAGGGAGGAAGAGGAGTGATAGAGGGGGAGAAACAGATAGGGAGGGAGAGATAGGGAGGAAGGGAGAGATACGGAGGAAGGGAGAGAGTGAAAGAGAGGGGGAGAGATAAAGAACATGATCCAGATATCTTGTTCCTGCTAACGCACACATTTTAACCAGACAGAACGATGCTATGCGCTTGAGTGTTCTGCTCATTTGCGCACAAAGTTCAGTAGGCGCGCGCGCACGCACGCACGCACGCACGCACGCACGCACGCGCACACACACACACACACACACACACACACACACACACACACACACACGTGATTAATGTGACAGTGATGTTTTCACAGAGTCTGCAACATTTGCTGCAGTGGTGACTTCTATTTTAAAGGATGCAGATTTCTATTTCTTTCATATGCCAAGCGAAAAACACACAAATCTCACAAATGGGTATTTTTATGACGGTCCTCTCAACAGGAGTCCCAACCAGGTAATCATCGCTTCTGCTGTAAGCTGCTTTTCCGGGCTCCTTCGCAAAAGTCTGCGGCTGAGTTCCCTGTCATCACGAAACCAAACCGCAAGCTGCCTTGGAGTCTAGAAATAGCGTTTGCAAGTCAGGCGATGGCGGCTGATTTGTCGAGGCCAGCTCGTTTCGCGGAAAATCGGGACGAATGTGCTGGGGTTCATTTATTGAAGATGGTTCACTCATTTCCCCCATGTATTCTGTGTGTGTCGACCCTGGAGAGGTGCAACATCACTGTTCACAAAGTCTCAACGCTTTCAGTCATTCTGAGTCATTTAGCAGACTCTCATATCTAGTGCCGCGTACCGTCAGAGGAGGCATACACCATCGCCTGACGAGCCTGTCGTTGATCCGGCCAAACGCCACTGCTGCTAACGTCTGTTTTCTGCAATGACGGAATTACCGGAGTACTTTCCCAAAAACACGCTTGACTGTTCCGATTGGTCCCTAATACCGAAGGTCAGAAGCAACACACACGTGGTAGCAGTGTTTTAAAAGCCACCATCAGCGTTGCTGTTCTCACTGGAAAGAGACGATCCGATCGCTGATGACTTTGTAAAACCAAATTTCAACGATGGCAGTCTCAGACTGAAGCACAATGTGAATGATAAAGACAAGTAACATTTCACATTGAGTCGTCAGGCAAGCACACAGAAAGGGAGAGAGACAGAGAGGCACCAAAATAAATTGTGGTGATAAAGTGAAAGAGCTATAGAAAAGCTGAGACTAAGAGGAAGGGAGAGAAAGCGAGCCATTTGAGAAAACGAAAGAGAGCTCACTCACAAAGAGACAGCCAGACAAAAATGGACATATTGAGAGAAAGACAACAAGAAACAGACAAGATCCACATGGATAGTGTAACAATTGTACAGCTCAATGTCACAGTCGGAGTGGCTATACATACAATAATGATGAACAACTTACATAACAGTAAAGCCACGAGCTTAAAGGCCCAGTGCAGTCAAAAAAATGATTTTTATATTGCTAAACAATGAGCTGGACATACTGTCAAATATTGTGAAAACCATGACAATGCCCTTAAATTTAAAATACCCAACGAGGACTTCCCCACTCCTTATAAAATATGTTAAAAGATTGCATCCGTTTCACTGTTTATTGCATTATTTTTGACAAAAGCTTTGGACGGATGCAAAGACCGGAGCTCTTCCCTTAAGAACTCAGCTGAGACATTAAACTGACTTTAAATATTAAAGAGATATTTCACCTTTTTTGCATGTTATACTTAATTTTCCGTGTACATGTACTGTTGTAGCGTCACTCAGACGGTTCCATTCCTGAGCTTCTTCAACTGGCTAAGTCTCTTGCATGGGCCATATTTGTGTAATTTGATGCACTCGGTTTCCTTCAAAACAACCACAAAAGAAATTCTCCATCTTTGGCATGTCTTTATGGACTACACACACACCAACATCAAAATATTTTTCTATTTACATTATTATACATTCTAATAAAGGTGTATATTTCTGTTTGGCCCTCATTTGTCCCAGTTAATACAGTTATACACACTCATGCTCATTGTAGTAGAAATAGCCAGACAAAGACACACATTAAAGCACTATGGGAAGTGTTTTTTTGAGTCCATTTGCTTGTACCAATAAGCACAGGAATACAACGCAAAACTGAATGGGTGATGCTACAGCACTAAAAGGGAAAAATTACACCTAAAATGAAATATCCCTTTACCCTTGAGTTTTCACATAACAGCTTTTAAGCTGGATTCTTTTCCAGGAGAAATATTGATTTTTCATTTTACTTATCTTAAGTCATCCTAAAATAGAGGGTGGCGTGATAAGGCCTCCTGGAGGTAGAGAGAAAGCAGTGTGTGTGTGTGTGTGTATGTGTGTGTAACATCGCTGTGACGATGGGAAGAGGGAAAGGATTCCCTTTGTTAAAGGCAGAAACAAGAAGAAACAGATTCAGCTAGAGAGTGGGGGGTAGCATAATTCCTATCATAGTATGTATACTGTGTGTGTGTGTGTGTGTGTGTGTGTGTGTGTGTGTGTGTGTGAGATTAATGGTCTGTGGGCTGCCTAGCTGCATTGGAGACCCCGAGCTGTGAAAGACAACACGACTAAATGGATTAAATTGGGACGAGCCGGTAGAGGAGAGGGAGGGGAGGAGAGGCAGGGAGGGGGGTGGAGGAGAGTCACCAGAGAGGCAAGTAATGTAGGTGTGCAGTCGGTGTGAGATGAAGAGGGAATTCTCCATGGGTGAGTCAGACAGGTCTGAACGGGGAATCAACGAGCATCAAGGCAAGACACAACATTCATGTTCACACCGGCATCTAGAGAGGGAGGAGGATTCCCAGACACGGGACGGATCTGAGGTCAGCAAGCACTCGACATCCCTCCACGGAATCTTCCAGAAGCTTCCTTTCTCCACTCTGCCAGCTTCTTTGGTGTTCTCCCATATGCATAAATGGTCTCTATCTTCTGACTGACCGTTTAACTTCACTGGGCAGACTAGCGCTAAGCTGGCCATCTTTGTAGCATAAGGAAATCAACTTAGATTCGAGCAAACAAGCGCATTCCCATCAGTTAATAAAGTTGATGAGTGCAATAAGTTAATAAGGCTGAGTGGGAAAATCCCCAAATCTCCACATTCATCAGACCTGACTCTCTAAGGAGAATATCTTATAGAGCTTCTGCAAAGTGGCTTAAACTGCCGCTGACTAACACAGAACCCTATTTAAGGAATAAATAGAGACGAGCGTGGGGGTTTTAAGCGGAAGTTGATGGAAAGGAGAAAAGAGTTCTCTGAATAATGCACAGCTCGAAAGAGGAGCAAAATAGAATGAACTGAACAAACCCGGCGAATGAAAGGAGACGGGCAGACCTCCCTATAATTTCACTGGGAATAAAGGAGAAAGAAAATGAGAGCCTCTCACCCTTTCTCCCTTCTCTTCAACCCCTCTCCACCCTCTGCCCCCTCTCCCGATCTCTACCCATCTAAGCCTTTTTTTTACAGCGTGAACCACAGACACGGAATTAAAAAACGCTTACAAAACACTGAGTTAAAAAACACTGAGTTAAAGAAGAAACCAGGCAAGCCTAGTTCAGCCGGACCGCAATAGGAAGTATTGCCCTCTTGAGATTCGAACCCAGGGCACCCACGAGAAAGAGCTCTGTGGTGTGGTGGTTAGTGACTCAGCCTATGTCCAACGCGTGTCAGTATAGCCTCTATCCTGAACAAATCCTCGGTTGCCACTGGCCGTTTTAACAGCTTATTAGCCAGTAATAGGCTTTACCGGTATCTACTAACTTACTGGAATAGTCATAGGAATTGAGCAATTGCTAGCTAGTCTGCCAAAGCTATTTCATTTCAGGGCATAAGAACGTATTTTTTTCTTTCATGGCATAACAACGTACTTTTTTCTTTCATTCGTGAATGACACTGATCCAAAAACTCTCAAGAAAGGTGACGATAACTAACATTTTCATCAAGTGAAACGACGAGAGAATCGTGGAAATAAAATAAATAAATGTTGTTGTTCACAATAGATTTGAACTTGAGCCTTCCACGTGATTGGCACTGTCTTTAACCATAACGCCACGGAATTACGCATTTCACCAGTCGCTGAACACTATTGAGCATTGTGTTAAACTGACTAACATTTCTTATTAAGTTTACCTCCACCAGAAATAGTGTCTATGAGCTGTTAGCTTTTGCCACTGGCCATTTGAACAGCTTACTAGCCAGTAATAGGCATACTGGTATCTACTAACTTCTTAGAAAATCATAAGAATTGAGCAATTGCTAGCGAGACTGAAGACAAACTTTTCCATGCCAGAAACAGTCGCAATATTTCAGGTTTCGGTTTTAGCCAGCAAAGTTTTTTTCAATACGGAGTAATTCACAATGCGTACTTCGCTTCGCCTGCGAGGAGATACGAACTCGGGACCTATAGTTCACAAGTCCGCTTCTCCAACCACTACGCTATTTAACAAGGGGTAGTCAGTCAGTCAGTCAGAGACATTCGCTCTTCTTAGCCGGCTCCGCTTACGCGGTCCGGCAAAAACACTGAGTTACAAACAACTGAGTTACAAACAACTGAGTTACAAACAACTGAGTTACAAACAAATAAGTTACAAACAACTAAGTTACAAACAACTGAGTTACAAAAAGCTGAGTTACAAAACGCTGTGTTACATAACACTGAGTGCTCCGTGTCATCAATAACAGCCTCATGTGAACCGTTTGGATCCGGCTTACCACAAAGACAAAAAAAAAATCTCAAACTCGGTTCTGAGAGTTCTCGACGTTGTCGACTCACATAAACACAGATATTCAAAATGGCGTCCAGGACCTCGCCCTTTCCTCCCAACTCAACAAGCCTGTTAATATGAGGTGTGTGATGTCCTCCCGAGGGAGGGTGGTAATACGTCTGGCCAGGGGTCGACATAATGGTCTTTAAATTGGGCCTCATCTCCATTATGCCATTTTGTTGTAGTCCCACAGAGACTGTCGACTCAGCAGATGAGACAAAGACAATTACATGTACTCTTTCTGGAGCGCATGAGCCCGTGTGTCTCTGTGTGCGTGTTAGCGCGCGCGCGCGTGTTTGTGTTTGTGTGTCGTGTGTGTGCTCCGGAATAACGGAATAGCAGCCGTGGACAACACTGGACACTCCTTTGATTATACATGCATGGCAGTAACAAAGGCACGGACGGCAAATATGATTACAAAGTTCTTTGTTTACACAGTCTGAAGCCACACACTCTCCTGGTGCTGTATCAGCACATTAAGGAGCTCTCCTTGTAGACCCCTGTAGACTCCCACTGTCCACTCATTCATCTATCAATCCATCTTGTGGTAATACATTTATCCATGCCTCCATCCGTCTTGTTGAAAAGACAGGTTCGACAAACCTTCAAGGGAACTTTCCGCGGGCCTCGGTCATGCGCACGCACTTAGCCGATTTGAAAAGCAGACTTCCTGCAAAATATGATGCAGTCGGATCTTTAAAAATCCTGAAAGGAAAATTATTCAGATAGCATTTAGTATGGTTCATTGCCTCGTTTCATTACTGACAAAAGGCGCTGATTGCAATTTGTCAGCCGAAAATACATTGTGATACAAGTGAAACAAACATCTCAATCATAAGTGGCTTTTGTTTTCTTTTAAAAAAAAATAAAACAAAGAAATAAACAAGAAAAGCTGTTGAAAACAATGCCTGGGGATGTTTGCGTCATTACGGTGAAACAAAACATTTTTCATGTCATTGTAGTGCACTTGGCTGCCAACAGAAATCAATAGTTACTTTTCAAATGGCAAATCTGCCACCTTAAAAGGGACAGGCCTGACTTTGCCCTCACTCAGAGACATACGTGTAAAGAGGCAAAGGCACATTTGAATAAAATGCACATTTAAATTAATGTAGGCCTTTCACGCTTGGCGCGTTGACAACTTGAAAGCGTTACTTTCCTCTGAGTGCTGTCAATCTCCTTCCCCCAGTGATGAGTAACAAAAAAAAAACGATTGATGGAACCATTTCTGTTTATTGAAGCCAAAATCAAAAGAAAGATCGAAAGAGAAGAAACAACTAAAATTGCCTCTCTGCTGACAGCTAAATTGCTTCTAATATCACATCTGTCAGATCCAAAATGCCCAATGTTCTTAGTCCTGCTGAAAGGAGGGGGCCATGGGAAATTAAGGGGTGGGTGAAGTGTTTCAAGTCAACAGTGGAAAGTGCTACTGTCCAAAACTTTGTTCAATAGCACAAGAGAGGGAGGTGGGAGATTTAACAAAAGACAGCGGAAGAAAGCGAGAAAGAGAGAAAAAGAGAGAGAAAGAGGTGCAGAGACAGCGAGAAGCCACTGTATTAAAGAAAGAGAACAAAGGAAACAGCCAGACGACAGTCAGATATACAGGCAGAGACAGTAGAAACAATGGGCAAGTGAATAGCGGTAAACAATGCCACCAGCAGGAGTGGGAGTGAGTGGGCCGTCTCTCTCAAAGGCTCCCGACAGTGACATTTGCGAAGCCACCCCATAATTCAGACTGGTACAGCTTTTAATACAGAAGACACTTAACGGGGGGAATAAAAGCAAAACAAAAACAATGCGGAAACAACACAGTTGACAATCCCCGGCGGAGGTTCGTCGGCCAACACACTACCCAATCCATCTCCATGACTACTCCACGGGCCGGAGCCATTTGACAACCTCCGCTGATTTAGTGAGCCTTTGGCCCGGCTGTCTGTAGCCAAACGTTGGACGCCGGGGTCCAGAGTCTCTTAACCAATGAGACAGATTTACATCCGTCGGCCCGGAGACCGCACCGGGAGATCGTGACTACTGTATCCGTCAGCACAAAAAAACAGCACACGTGAAAGGGTGCTGACTGGACAAACGGAGCGGAGAAAAAGACACGACGGCGCCAGGTCGACACGAGGCTGGAGGGAGGCCGGTCGATTGACAGTGGCCGTTAAAAAAAAATAATTTAAAACAAGAAACCAGGCAAGCCTAGTTCAGCCGGCCCGCAATAGAAAATATTGCCACCTCGAGATTCAAACCCGGGACGCCCACGTGAAAGGCTGTGTTGTTAACCACTACACCACAGAGCTGTACTTTTGCCAGGTGTCAGTATAGCCTCTTGTCTCTATCCTGAACAAATCCTCTTTTGCCACTGGCCGTTTTAATAGTTAATTGGTCATTCGTGAATGAAATTGATACAGTTAAACTGACTAACGTTTCTTATTAAGTTTACCTCTACCACAAATAGCGGCTATGTATTGCGTTTGCCACTGGCCGTTTTAACAGCGTATTAGCCAGTAATAAGCTTTACCAGTATCTACTAATTTACTGGAATAGTCATAAGAATTGAGCAATTGCTAGCGAGTCTGCTAAAGCTATTTCATTTCATGGCATAGGAACGTATTTTTTTCATTCATGGCGAAACAACATACTTTTTTCTTTCATTCGTGAATGACATTTATACAATAACTATCAATAAAGGTGACGATAACTAAGTTTTTCATCAAGTGAAAAGAGGAGAGAATCATGGAATCTACCAGAAATAATTATCGTTGTCGTTGCTCTCAATAGATTCGAACGTAGATCTTCCATATGAGAAACACTGTCGTTACCCACTACGCCACGGCATTACAAGTTTCAGCAGTCGCTAGACTCCATTGAGGATTGTGTTAAATAGCCTTACTAGTATCTACTAACTTCCTAGGAATAATCATAAGAATTGAGCAATTGCTAGCGAGACTGAAGATGAACTATTCCATGCCAGAAACAATCGCAATATAACCGTATACAGTTTCAGTTAAGGCTTAAGTTATCGTAACTACGTTGTTAAGTCAGCAAATGTGTTAGTCTATCCTGACCCAAAACGCATGCATGGATGCGTACTTCGAAAATCCACCAGAAAGAGTCGCAATATAACCGTAAACTGTTTTATTTCAGGCTTACTATAATGTAGATACTAGCGGTTTTAGCCAGCAAAGTTTTCGTCTATACGAAATAATTCATAATGCATACTACGCATTGGCTGCGAGGAGATACAAACTCAGGACCTATAGTTCACAAGTCCGCTTCTCTAACCACTACGCTATTCAACAAGGGGTAGTCAGTCACTCAGTCAGACAGTCAGTAAGAGACATTCGCTCTTCTTAGCTGGCTCCGCTTATGCGGTCCGGCAAAAACAGAAAAAGACTGAAGGTCTGGAGCTCTGACAGGCTGACATATCGGGTTAACTGACATGTAGAGCATGTTTACTGGCATGGTTGAATGGTTATTAACTGTCACAGGGAAAAGAGGTCAGGTTTCTGTGGCTACACGTTATGTCCAGAGAACCATACGCGACGGCTCAATGGGCATTTGAAATCAGGTGACCTGAGTCATCTAAAAAGATCAACCACCTCACTCAAATTCAGTGTGGCCAGGAGCACAGTGCTATCTTAAAGCTCAAAGTTCTGAAATGGACAGTAATTATGACAGAGAGAGTGACTAACGGCAACCTGGAACACTATTGATCCCTAAGTGCTTTTCAACACCAACACCTTTGTGGAAAGGTCATAGGTCAAACATGGGTGTGCTATTGCAAGTGTGTTGGTGTGAAACATACAATAAGGCATCTCCCCGCTCTTCCGAAAAGGCTCGGAGTGGGGTCACAACCAGGGATCAGCCACTGTTGACTCAAATTAGGGTTAAGTGCCTTGCTCAAGATCAGATTGGCAGACTCCTCCCCACCAAATTGGCTTTGATGTAACCTTTCCGCAACTTGTCCGACATAACCGCTAGGCTAACTTCCAGCCCATTTGGTAACCTGCCCAACGTAGCCGCTAGGCTAACTTCCAGCTTATTCAGATGAGTAGAAAATGAAGACAAAGCTTTATTGAGATCAACAAAGCTCCAAAGCCACCACACAACCCAAATGCAAAAGAGGCGATGATAAATTTATAATGAGGCCAAAGCACAGTTTCCCATTAAAACCATTCCTTGAAAGACGCTGACTCACCCCTGCAGTTCCTTGACAGACATGGAGATCTTGAGGTTGTGTCCCAGGACGTGGAGGGCGGTCAGGATATCTGCCCACTGGACCATCTCGCCCAGGGGACCTCCTTTCAGCACCTTGGGGCTGAACACGTCGCCAGACTCCTCCGTCAGGAAGCCCACATGAACCAGGATCTGGTGAAGGAAGCATATGGTTGAGATCGACAGTGATTTACGCATTAAAAACAGAGAGGAAAGGTGGTGTGAGGCTTTCTCTGCTACTCTAACTGGTATTGTCATCTCTCTGTGGCGCTGGATCGTACATGACTAGAATAAAGCCATGAGAACACCTGTGTGGGACGTCGCACCACCTGCTTAGTAGGCCAGTCTGAAATGCTTGGCTGTTGGCCAACCACCACTCAAACACGCATCCACCAGGCCAGTCTGATATGCCTGGCAGTTAGCCAACCACCACCCAAACACGCATCCACCAGGCCAGTCTGACATGCCCGGCAGTTAGCCAACCACCACCCATCACGCATCCTCCAGGCCAATCTGACATGCCCGGCAGTTAGCCAACCACCACCCATCACGCATCCTCCAGGCCAATCTGACATGCCCGGCAGTTAGCCAACCACCACCCAAACACGCATCCTCCAGGCCAGTCTGACATGCCCGGCAGATAGCCAACCACCACCCAAATACGCATCCACCAGGCCAGTCTGACATGCCCGGCAGTTAGCCAACCACCAACCATCACGCATCCACCAGGCCAGTCTGACATGCCCGGCAGTTAGCCAACCACCACCCAAACACACATCCACCTCGCTGCCGTAGAAACCTGAAAATAACCTAATCAATCTTCCCAGTATGAACCTGAACAATGACATATCCTTGGTGTAGAAAGATTTTTCCCTCAATGTATGTATTTATTGTTGTTTTAGCAGGAAGGCTGACTGAGAATGGGATGCAGCGTGCTCAACAATGGGACGATATGGACCTCCCTAAGGAATGGCACTCCTCCTAATTTGCGCGGTGAGAGAAAAATTCCTGCTAAATAAGGATAAAGACGAATAAGCCCTCACATTAGTTTGATGTATAAAAGCGACACAGTGACCATACATGAACATCGGTAACTGGAGAACAACCTTGCTCTTGTTCATCTCAGCCAACCGATAATATCTTCTTTATACATTCACATAGGTCCACGCCGCTCACTCCAACAATTCCCAGTCTCCACACTCACGTCCAGTTTTTTACCTTGCATAGCAGAAAAGGGATCTTTCCCTTCCTTGTTCAGAATAACAGAGAAAGTAACCGGAATTCAATATTCTTGTTAACTACAATAAGCTTTATATCCCATCTCCCTTTCCAGATGTACAAAATCAAACACACATTGCTTGTCATTTTGCCAAAATCTGCCATTGATCCCTTTATCCTGGATGCTGTTGGTTTTATAATAATGTTCTTGATGTTATAACACCATATGCCTGTCTCTAAGAATTTGAACAAGACCTTAAAAAAACGTAATTACCATCAGATTATAATTGGAGTTAATACTATTTGCCCCTCAATTTTTCAGAGATTGTTTCCTTCTGACATCTACATTCTATGCTCTGTTATGATAACCAATATTCAGTATTCACTATCACGAAAATGTTGATGCAGTATCTCAGCAGAAGATCTGCAGTTCTGCTGATCAATATGTCAAAAAAAGGAGCTTTTGATACCATTCTGTTTACTGGCTAAGAATAGAATACAGATGTATTTTTCATTCTACAGTAAGCGGAGCACCACCTACCCATAAACTGGTAGAAAACGATGTTATAAAAAACAGGGGAAATTTCGTACGAGGGGAGGTTAAGAGTGCAACTGGTTCAATGCAGCATGCAGTGGAATAACAGCCGTCTGCATGAGTAACCTCTTGTAGCTGCAAAACACGGTTATTTTAAACAGAGCACTTTCTGTTCTCTTCTTACGAATGCGGCTCTTACTTTTTGACAGTTTAGGCTACAAAATATAGTGACCCCATCGCCGAAAGATAAGACACGCGTGTCTTCTGTTTCCCTCAGGACTCTTCTGTTTCCCTTAGAACAGAGTGGGCAGAACCAGACAGTATATCAGCCTGCGGTGGAAAGAACATCATCAATGGGTAAAGATCACAGACAATATTTTGTTTTGCATTTCATGCTTCATTTATTTGAGATAATGGTGAAAGACAAAGACGAGAGAAAAGAAGCCACTTGCTACAAGAGTAGTCAGATGGATTCAAACCTATTGCTGCAACAGGACATGTGGACTGTGCGCAGCAGCTTAGCCCATTTGACCACCCTAGGACACAGAACATCATACACTCACTGACTGATGAACTTTCTGGACGTTTTTCATGAACATCCCAACTTTTCAAGTGCATTTCAAAGCATATTTCCTTCAGATTTAAAGCGGTTATATGTAAGGTCTTTACTACTTAGCGTCAATTCAAACATTTAATATGCACGGAAGACATTTGCAGTTAATGTTTTAAGTTAATGTTTCAAATATTATTTTCTACAAAACTGTTATTCCGTGTTTAAACATTGCAGCCAGCCTGTCTATCAGTTTGAATTGATGTGTAGTCTCCTCATACTCTCTTTAGACACTGTCACGTTAGTACTATCCCCCCACTCTAAATCACCCTGGCCTAGCTAATACTATTCTGATTTTGTTCGGTTTGAAGAAGTTGAAGACAAAGGTTGTGTTATTGTTTTATTTGTTGATCCTTTCCACTTGCCATCTTGATACAAAATCGAGGCTAACTGGGCCTGCTCTACATTTTTATACATGTTAAAGCGCATGATAGGATGTTAACTGCTTAATTGTATCATTCAGTACACCAGTATGCAATGAACTGTATTCATTATGTTCCTCCACTCATTTATTCAGGCTTTTCCTTTAATTTGTCACATGTCTGTATACTAACCAAAACCTTGCAAAATCAAATCAATATCCCGACAAGACAGGAAAAAAACAGACATTCTTCCCAATGAAACCTAACTGCTGGCTAGGAATTTGTTGGACTGGGTATGTCGTTATCGATAAAATGTCATCCTTGAACGTTTCCAGACCACATTCATTCTCTCGGGCATTTAAACAGTGCCCGACTGTCATGGAATGCATCTACAATACACACCAAAGACATTGACCATCTGCACCCATTACAATACATTATGCGGTTATCATGGTTTCCCTTGACGCTGCTTTGCGGCTCATCACGGAAATACAGCCGGGATGCGCCGTTCTGTAAGTGGACATGACCATGGCCGCCGTTACGATACAAGGTTGTCGCGCATTACCCAGTTAGCCTGGATAACACGGCGAGCGCTCCACTAACCAGACGTCTGCACACGGATGGGGGGGGGGGGGGGG
>JACXGI010012455.1:0-22741 GCA_016801175.1 Esox masquinongy | reverse complement strand
GGCTAATATACCCACTGCCTCCTTCTTTCTACTTGCCTCGTTCCTTTTTGTCTCACATTCTCTCACTTTCTTCCAAATCAGACTGCTAAGCGGTCTGCATTCGTCTAATTTTACACTACTCTCCTCCACTAACTTCCTCAAACGTCCTTTCACCCTCTCTGCCTCCTTTTTCTCCTGTCCTGCCTGAACCACTGCTCCCACAACATTGCTGATTTGAACTGCCAGGTTCTCCCACCCGGAATTATTAACTGGACCCCAACCATCATCATCCAACTCTCGATCGTACACCCCGTCCATCGTCCTATCGCCCTTTTGCACCAGCCGGTCAGTCTGTATGGAGTTCACCCGAGCGACGTGACCCGATCAACCACTACTTGTCCCTCACCACTTAAAACGCACTTCGTTATCACCGTTAGGTAGCCGTGCGTAATGAGGGGGGCTTTTTGTGGTCGAAACACTGGTGTAACTACTTCGCCACTTCACCCCTTCTCCTTTTTATAGTTTTTATTAGGTCTTTTATTATTTTTATGATTTTTCTATTCAGTAGAATTTAGGGGTTCCAAACCCCGGGTCCCTGACCCAATCCTCTTAATTAGGGGTTCCAAACCCCGGGTCCCTGACCCAGTACTCTTAATTAGGGGTTCCAAACCCCGGGTCCCTGACCCAGTACTTTTAGAATTTGGGGTATCCCTATTTCCCCGGGACTCTAACCCAGCACCCTATGGGTCCCCTACCCAGGGTCTATCTCCTCGTCAGGTGATAGGGTAGGTTGCCAAACCTAGAATCTAGAATTCGGGAAGATCTATACTTCCCGGGTCTCCAACCCCGTTTTAACACGATTAAAACCTATCCAATAAAAATTTACTAGTTTTAACCGTAGAATTCGGAAAGTCCCCGCTTCCCGGGCCTCTAACCCACTCTTTTCTGCCCAATATAGTACTCCCCAATTTAATACTTTCCAGTCAAGACACTTCTAGTTCAGAATTTAGTGATTAAGTCGAATATGCAGATTTGATGAAACAGGTTCTGCTTACCTCATTTGTTGTGGCCACGAACCGTCATTGTCTGTCGTGGTCAGCAAAGTTTTCTCAAATTCAGATCTCCTTCTCATCCCGGACGGGCCCCCAAGTTGTTAAAGTGCCGACCTAAAGTACTTCCCCGGGTTGGTTAATGAGAAGAGATTAAGAGGAGACAAAATCGCAGTGCCAGCAATTCTCTTTATTCCCCCCTACAGATATATCTGGAGACAGTGTGGCACTCAGTCCAACAGAGTCTGACACAATCACAGCACACACAGTTCTTATAGCCTAAGCCCCCTACCCTAGATTTTCCCGTTTTTCTGCTTTTCTGGGTAAAGGAGCGGTTCATACCATATATGGGTAAGATATATGTTGTTTAACACATATCTCGTGGCAGCTGCCGTCTTCGGGTTTCCCTGTTGTTATTCCAACCAATCGACTTCTAGCTCTAGCGTCTTCTCCCTTATTTGGCATTGTGCCCGTTTAGTACCGAATACCAAGCGGTCTGTTCTTGCTCCCAGCTATTCTAGTGAGATTAGCATCCTGTCACCCCCTACTCTAATGCAGGTACAATGTTTCTTAGTTCTACTTAGCCTCTAGCAGAATTGTATGTTATCTTAATGCTATTGCCCCACACTAGCAATTGCTCAATTCTTATGACTATTCCAGTAAGTTAGTAGATACCGGTAAAGCTTATTACTGGCTAATACGCTGTTAAAACGGCCAGTGGCAAACGGCATACATAGACGCTATTTGTGGTGGAGGTAAACTTAGTAAGAAATGTTGGTCAGTTTAACTATATCAATGTCATTCACGAATGGCCATATAACTGTTAAAACGACCAGTGGTAAAAGAGGATTTGTTCAGGATAGAGACAAGAAGCTATACTAACACCCAGCAAATATGTAGCTCTGTAGTGTAGTGGTTAACGACACAGCCTTTCATGTAGGCGGCCCAGGTTTAAATCTCGAGAGGGGAATATTTTCTATTGTGGGCTGTCTGAACTAGGCTTGCCTGTTTTCTTGTTACTTAGGCAAAGGCTTGGTGTATGATTTCATGTGTTTCATTACAGTCAGAAATTAACTACTACATTAGTCTAATTATTTTAGACCTACCATGTGTCCAATTATATGTTAAAAACATGTCGTTATAATGCTACTGTCTTGATCTATTTTTATTTGCGAACGTAAAACTAACAGCGTATTCCATGGTTGGGTCAGTGGCGACTCCAGGATTTGAATATTGACCGGGCAGGATAAAATCACTAATGGTCAAAAAAAAAGTTCAAACAAAACCTAAGGTCCCTGGACCACTGAAACCTATATACAGCTCTGGAAAAAATTTATATATTTTTAAATGCATCTTGGGCTGCAAAATCAATCTAATAGTTATTGCTATCAGAAACTTGCTATACTGATAATTGACCTGCTTTCCTGCATTGATTGACCTGCTTTTCTTTTTTTTCTTTCTAAAAATTAAGGGCTCGGTGCATTTGATAAAATAATCTTTCAACTTTGAAATGGGAAGTGTTGACCATTTTCAGCAGATCGTGAATATGTGGATATTTTAGTAGTCGCCTACCATTTGAGAGAACATACGTTCAAACCCAAATGTGCTAGTCCTACTAATTGCTAAGTAGGAGGGAGCGAGGTTTTGTTTTAAAAATGTCTATAACCTCATCATAATTTAAGCTGTCTGTAAGGTCCGAATGTCAAATATCAACAGACACAGTGAACGAAACCGTTCAGTTGAACGGTAAAACTGACCGAGTCAGTCGTTCACGAGTCATTTTTAGTTAGGCAAAGGCTCAGTGTACGATTTCATCTGTGTTTATCATTACAATCAAAAATCAACTACTAGCCTACATTAATTATTTTTAGACCTACCATGTGTCCAATTATCTGTTACAAACATGTCTTCATAATGCTACTGTCTTGATGTATTTTTCTATGCGAACGTAAATCTAACAGCGTGTTCCGTGGTTGGGTAGAACTCTGCCTGTCAGTCGTTCAAATGAATGAAACAACCGTTCAACAAGTCTTTTCACTTAGGCAAAGGCTAAGTGTATGATTTTATCAGTGTTTATCATTACAATCAAAAATTAACTACTACATTAATTATTTTAGACCTACCATGTGTCTAATTATCTGTTACAAACATGTCTTTATTATGCTATTGTCTTGATCTATTTTTCTTTGCTAACAAACAGCGTATTCCGTGGTTGGGTACAACTCCGCTGCCAGTCGTTCAAATGAAAGAAACAAGCGTTCAATTGAACGATAAAACTGACCGTTCACCAGTCTTTTTTACTTAGGCAAAGGCAGCGGCTCCATGGTTGTTTTCATCTTTTTTTTCATGGCATCAGTAATCAACTAACTATATTAATTATTATAGTCTGCGTTCAATTATCAGTTATAAACATGTCTTTATGATGTTCCTGCCTTGATCTATTTTTCTCTGGAATGCACATAGAAGTTGATCGGAGAACTGAGCTGGAGGACCAGGTATGAAGGTAGTGATCATGTTGTAGTAATCCGCTGTCAAATGTTCTAATGAACGATACAATTGAACGAGTCACTAGAAAAAAGGACTTGTGTGTCCAGAGTCACTAAAAAGATTTGTTCAAAACGAACAAATCGTTCGCGAACTGCATGTCACTAGTGTGGGGAGTGTTGAGCAGTGATTAATTTGAGCCAGATCCTGCCGCAACAAGATCCAGCACCTCTCAGATTTTCCTCAGTTTGTTCCGGTGTTACGAAGAATTCAGTGACCATGCGATTTCAGTGTGCCTGTCGAAAGTGCGCATGCGCCGCTATCTAAAATTCCTTTCTGTCAGCGGGAGCGTGGGATATCTCGTGCACTTGTGGCTTCTCGCTCCCGACACTGACTTCCTTCCAAAAAGGGTTCCAGAAAGCATCTGGTTATTTAAACTTGTTTGCTCTATAATATAAGCTTGTGGTATTTGCGATCCATGGATAACTTTTTTTACAACCGCCGCAAAAAGAAAATATATTCTGTTGGCTAACATACGTGTAAGTAGTATTGTTTCAAGGACAAATGCCATGTTAGCATTAGCTAGCACAGCCAGTCAAAGCAACTGGTGAACATTAGCCGGCTAATTCAATTTGTTTCACTGTTCTCTATATTTACAAGCTACACGTACGGAACATTTTAAATATATTATCTGAATACATTGTATGTCAAACTGTTGCAATTGACCGCATAAAAATGTTGATAAAAATGTATTGATATAAACGTTGTGTTGGTGGTGTTTTTTGCAGATTTGATGAAAATACCTTTGTAGATTTGATGAAATGTATTTCAACACCTAAATGATGTATTTAAACATTAAAATTTCAGTAATGATGTACATTTTCAAGGTGTTGGTTGCAACAAGTCATCATTTTGGACTGTGAACATTCATTGTTTTATGCAGTATGCTTAGCATGTACGCCTCAAGGTGAAATACCAGTATTTATACTTCTGTGCCTCAAATATGGATAAAGTTAAATGTGTTTATATATATTTTTTTATACATTTCAGAATAAAAGATAGGGAATAACGTCTTTAAGCCTGTAATCCAGTTTAGACTAAATCTTCATCAGCTCTCATTGAGGATACACTGAGTGAATGCAATAAATTAATATACATCTATCTTCTAAAATAGAGTGGTCACCATTGCAGTCAGTCACTGGAGGAATCCCCCCATTCAATATCAACCTGGATTGTCCAAAAAACATCTCTCACCAACACTGAATATGTTTTTTATTCAAGAGTATATTTTTATTCATTAAAGAGTGGGACACCATTTCCGCCCGTCAATCATTGTCCCCTGTCAATCAAAATACATAGTACCTACATTTTCCCAAACTCCCACAGCTATCGATTCTCTACTTTACCAACACATTCGATGGGTTTAATTCAATCTGGAGTATATTTTCATTCATTAAAGAGGGGGACATCATTTCCGCCAGGCACTGGCGAAATCTGTGTCCCTTTGTCAATCAAAATATATAGTACCTACATTTTCCTAAACTCCCACAGCTATTGATTCTCTACTTTACCAACATATTCAATGGGTTTAATTCAATCTGGAGTATATTTTCATTCATTAAAGAGGGGGACACCATTTCCGCCAGGCATCGGCGAAATCTGTGTCCTTTGTCAATCAAAATAAATAGTACCTACATTTTCCTAAAATCCTACAGCTATTGTTTCTCAACTTTACCAACACAGTCAATGAGTTTAGTTCAATCTGGACTATATTTTCATTCATTAAAGAGTGGGACACCATTTCCGCCAGGCACCGGCAAAATCTGTCACCCTGTCAATCAAAATACTGTCCATAGTACCTAAATTTTCCTAAACTTTCACAGCTATTGACATTCTACCTTACCAACAAACTCAATGTGTTTAATTTAATCTGGAGTATATAATACATTTATTAATGAGGGAGTCATCATTTCGCCAGGCACTATGTATTTTGATTGACAGAGGGACACAGGTTTTGCCGGTGCTTGGCGGAAATGGTGTCCCTCTCTTTAATTAATGAAAATATTATCCAGAATGAATTAAAGACATTGAATGTGTTGGTAAGGTAGAGAATCAATATCTGTAAAAGATTTGGAAAATGTAGGTGCTCTGTATTTTGATTGACAGGGGGACACAGATTTCGCCGGTGCCTGGCGGAAATGGTGACAAACATGGTCTCATTACAATATGTATTTTGTGTGAAAAATACATTACCGAATGCATTTTTCACAATGATATGTATTTACTGGATATGACTGGTCACCCCTCTGAGCCTGGTTCCTCTCTAGGTTTCTTCCTAAATTTCAGCCTTTAGGGAGTTTTTCCTAGCCATTGAAATTCTACACTGATGTTGTTTGCTCCTTGGGGTTTCAGGCTGGGTGTTTTTGTAAAAGCACTTTGTGACAACTGCTGATGTAAAAGGGCTTTATAAATACATTCGATTGATTGATTTACCTTGTGGTCCTGTTATGTTCGAGTTACCTTTCTCATAGGCTAGTGTATGTTCCACTAATGTAAGCAATCATTTCCCATCTAGTTTTCTAACAGGATTAATTTTTTACATCAAATGGTGGGTTAGAATGGTGGATCATTTGATAACAGACAGAAATTCTAAAATTAAGCCTTATTTTGTTATTAATTGAATAATTCTGTATAGACATTCTTGCTATTTAATGATAAATGACGTGTACAGAACTATAAAAATGTGTATTTCACCTTGAGATGTACATGCTTAGTATACTGCATAAAACAATGTTCGCAGTCCAAAATGGCATTAATGTAAGGCTTGTTTTATTTGATATCACTTCACAGCAGACCTGAATATGCAACCACACTTTCAAAATGTTAATTACTGATATATTGACAACATCACTTTTAGCTGTTTAAATACATTTTAGCAATACATTTACAAAATGTTTCATCTTACAGTCAGCAAGATATTCTTACGTACTGCGACCTTGGTAAAACCACTACTAGCTTATCCTTGTTTGGAGCAGTGTGTAGAGCGCCAGACAGGAGAGTGGAAAGTTGCGTGTTCGTAATACAGCCATGCATTTATAGTAATACGTTTTTTTAAATATATTTAAGGAATCCAATCGCAACACTTTGACATACATTTGTCAAATGTATAGAAATAATATATTTAAAATACATATTTTCCGTATGGGTAGCTTGTTAATATTGAGAGAAGTCCAACAAATTGAATTGGCAAACTATAAGATCACCGTCACTTCGACTGGCTGTGCTAGCTAACGCAAACATGGCATTTGTCATTGCAACAATACAGTACTACACACATATGTTAACCAACACAATATATTTGCTTTCTGCTGCTGTTTTTTAAAAAACTTATCTATGGATGCAGAATCGCAAAGATCACAAGGTTAATATTGCAGCGCCAACAAGCTTACGTTACCAGACGCTTTTTAGAAGGAAGACAATGTTGGGAGCGAGGAGCAAAAAGTGCACGAGATATCACGCTCCCGTCGACAGAAAGAAATACTCGATAGCAGCGCATGCGCACTTTCAACAGGCACACTGAATTCACACGGTCACTGAATACTTCGTAAAACCTGCACCTACTTTTCACAGATCCGGTGTTGTGCCGAAATCATCCCCCCTGCCGGCCTTCGTAGCAAAAATCTTTAATTTAATTGTGTACATCTGCTGCCTTGATCGCGTATCTACTAAATTCTTTTAATTTGAGATTCGAATAGCTTGCTAGTTACAGAAAACAGAAAGCACGACAACCCTTATAGCTACGTTTAAATATAGCTAGCTACGCGATGAGGCAGGCTTGTTAGCCAGCTGTAGTTAATTAAGGTACGTTATAACTAGCAAAATTTGCATGATGACACTGATCCACCTGTCACTATATGCAAGCAGGCAAGATCCATTTATTTTGTAGCTTCATATACACTATGTTGTCATTTTTTAGAGATGTAAACCAAATAATAATTTTGTCATGGCCATCTTCTATGCAGAGGCGTAAAAAGTAGAAGTACTTGGCTGTGTTCACCAGTTTTGGGAAGTTCCTAATTATGAGCTAAATTACCTAAACACAGTTCATAACTAACCAGTGACCTTAATTGATATTTTACACCAGTGGAATCATTAGGCCTGGGCGTCTGGGACTATAGCCCGGGTCTCAAATTGACCAAAAAAAACAATAAATAAAAAAATAGCACCTTATCTATTCATCTACAATTTCAATCATGCATTATGACAATGTAGATGTGTAGGCCGCTAGCGTGTACATCGACATTTTGTACATTCAAAACCCTGTAGTTTCTGTCCAGGGCAGGGCGGGGCGGGGCGGTGGGTGGGCTAAGCCCCGAATGTATTGTGATCCTAGCGACGCTTCTGTTTTACACTCTTCCTTTTTATTCAATTGATCACTGGTTAGTTTTGAACTCCCTTCACCTGGTTACTTAGTTCTTTATTAGATACTTCCCTAAAGTGGTGAACACAGCCGAACCCAGTTGAGTACTTTTACTTTGTACACCTCTACTTCTATGTCATTGTTGTGATCTTTCATTTCAGTTGCCAAGATGCGTTCTTGACCTGGGGGATGCTGTTGCCTGGGTAAATGCCAACATGGGCCTCTTTTGAGACCGGGTACAAGTCCTCATCCCTGAATGATGAGGAAATAGAGGGTGCTATGCAGATGCACAGAGAGGCCACAACTCTAGAGGAACAACAAGAAGCTCTCTCCTGATTCATGTTTTTGTTTAATAATTTTAAAGACACAAACATTCATGGATGAAATCTACAAAAGAGGACTTAGTTTTAATTTGGAGCTTCTCTGTTAGTTATTTTTGTTGATTTGTTGATGATACCTATTAGCTTTCTTTAGCTAATTCTGGTTTCCACACAACAAAAATGACAAGATCCAGAAAGGATAATATAGTTTGACGAGACAAAGAGACAAGAAGTGTTTTGGAAGTGTTCACCTGGCCATACAACATGATAGGATGAAACCAAAGCCTACAGAATCTGGGCAAAGCTGAATACACAGTACATAAAGAAACAATTTAGTGTTGTCAGTGTTGGTGTGGAAGATGGAAAATGTCCGCAATTTATTAAAATAAAAACTTCTCAACGTCATGACAGATGTTCTGATTATGCATTTCAAGTTTCAAGCTTATATTCTCTTCCAACAGTACAAATGACGGAATTAGCATTTGCAGAATGTACATACAAGGAATAGTAGCCACTATGAGGTAGCCTAAAAATGCAAGGTTGCACTCAGATATAGCTCCAGGAGACACAGAAAATCATAGAATGTCGGTTGCCCAGACAGCCCGGTCAAAGACTGAGATATATCAATCGGGACATTTACTATATGGGGACTTAAGTTAACTATGCTCTTTCCAATAAGGAATAGAGCTATGTTCACCTGTAGGATGTAAGTAATAATAACCCCCTGCTGTTCAAGAGCTTCCTCCTAGAGAACAGTTTCTTATGGCGGTTTTATGGCACATGCAGAGGCCTGTTTCTCTTACTGCTAAAAGGAGCCAAGGCCATGCTCAGCCGACATTCCATTCATCACTGTCCCTGAATACAGATACTGGCCTTATAAGTTGGAGACAGAGAGAGACAAGTCTTTCAGTATATGTGTAATTGATCAAGCATACAGAGTACAAAACCATCCTAATAAAATAATGAATAAATAAGTATGATAATAAATTAATTTTCTACATTGGAATGTAATGTTTTGAATATTTGATGGGGTGATTAAATGTTTGTCTAACTGGCAAATCATTTACAGTGGATATAAAGTCTACACACCCCTGTTAAAATGCCAGGTTCTTGTGATGTAATAGAATGAGACAATGATAAATCAGGTCAGAAGTTTTTCTACCTTTAATGTCACCTATAACGTGAACAATTCAATTGAAAAACAAACTGAAATATTTGAGGGGGAAAATATTTTTTTTTATAAACTCACAATAACCTGGTTGCATAAGTGCGCACACCCTTAAACTAATACTTTGTTGAAGCACCGTTTGATTTTATTACAGTACTCAATCTTTTTGGGTAGGAGTCTATTAGCATGGCACATCTTAACGTGGCAATATTTGCCCACTCTTCTTTGCAAAAGCGCTACAAATCTGTCAGATTGCGAGGACATCTCCTGTGCACACCCCTCTTCAGATCACCCCACAGATGTTCAATTGGAATCAGGTCTGGGCTTTGGCTGGGCCATTCCAAAACGTTAATCTTCTTCTGGTGAAGCCATGCTTTTGTGGATTTGGATGTGTGCTTTGGGTCGTTTTCATGCTGAAAGGAGAACTTCCTCTTCATCTTCAGCTTTCTAATGGACACCTGAAGGTTTTGTGCCAAAATTGCCTGGTATTTGGAACTGTTCATAATTCCTTCCACCCTGACTGAGGCCCCGGTTCCAGCTGAAGAAAAACAGCCACAAAGCATGATGCTGCCACCACCATGCTTCACTGTGGGTATGGTGTTCTTTGGGTGATGTGCAGTGTTGTTTTTGCGCCAAACATACCTTTTGGAATTATGGCCAAAACGTTCAACCTTGGTTTCATCAGACCATAACACATTTTCCCACATGCTTTTGGGGGACATGATGTTTGTTTTTGCAAACTTCAGCCGGGCTTGGATGTTTTTCTTTGTAAGAAAGGCTTCCGTCTTGCCACCCTACCCCATAGCCCATTCATATGAAGAATATGGGAGATTGCTGTCACATGTAGCACACAGCCAGTACTTGCCAGTAATTCCTGCAGTTCCTTTAATTTTGCTGTAGGCCTCTTGGAAGCCTCCCTGACCAGTTCTCTTCTCGTCTTTTCATCAATTTTGGAGGGACGTCCAGTTCTTGTACCCTTCTCCTGACTGATATCTTTCAACAATGAGATCGCTCTGATGCTTTGGAAGCTCTCTGCGGACCATGGCTTTTGCTCTGTGATGCAACTAAGAAAATGTCAGGAAAATCCTATTAGAACAGCTGAACTTTATTTGTGATTAATCAGAGTCACTTTAAATGATTGCAGGTGTGTAATGACTTCTATTTAACATGAGTTTGAATGTGATTGGTTAATTCTGAACACAGCCACATCCCCAGTTATAAGAGGGTGTGTACACTTATGAAACCAGGTTATTGTAAGGTTTTTATTTTTCATTTTTCCCCCTTGAAGATTTCAGTTTGTTTTTCATTTGAATTGTTCACATTATAGGTCACATTAAAAGTGGAAAAAGTTCTGACATGATTTATCTTTGTCTCATTCTTTTACATCACAAAAACCTGGCATTTTAACAGGGGTGTGTAGACTTTTTATATCCACTGTAACTGTGTATTTTTAGGTTATGCCATTAACTTTAAGATTTTGGACTACATTAATTGACTTTCAATAATGTATGTTGTGCTCTTTTGGACCTGATCTACTTGTAATTTATGTTATTGAATCAACTTTTAGGATAAGGGTTAAATTAGACCTCAGATAATCAATTCCAAGACATGTAACATTTATATTACTTCCAACAGTGTTTTAAGTCCATAACCACGTCATTACTCTAGAATTATAAAATGTACTTGTTCCAGGCAACCCCAGAAAAATTAATATTTCTGTAAACAGATGTTGACCTGACCTCTACATAGTGCAAAGTGAAACTTGCCACCTTTCTGCAACAGGCTATAGAAAATTCAACACTTCCAGTTACCAATTTCAACTTTCTAAAACAATGCTGTTAAATTGAACCGTGCAAGTCAAAGGGAGGAGAAAACATCACATTGATTTGCATGAAAACTGGTCAGATATGCACAGTAAACGAACCCACAGGACTCGGCAATGGACCTTCAGAACAGTTTAGCTGACACTGAAGTTGTTGCTCACAGGTCCACCGCACAATGTACCTGACACAGCATGTTCACATTTGTGTAATATGTTGGATATATGGAAAATGCAGAAATGGTAATCCTGTATAAACTTATGCAAAAGTGTGTCCTGCTCCACTTTGTAACATGTAGAGCACAGATCAAATATATTGTAACTGCAATAAGCAGCATTCTCAACTATCAACCTCCTAATGATGGCCCTCTACTTTATCACATATAACCAAGCAATGGCTACTCAAAGAATAACTGACCATGGCAGGCATTGTAAGTATGACTGCATGTGTATGTATGCATGTATCTGTATTATAACTGCACTCAGCAGCTTTCTAAACCACCAGTGTCTCATTCTTGACTGGTACCAAAACATTTAAAACTATTTTTAGAGGCACTTCAGTCTTCAAATTAATATATTTCAGTTTTATGTTATCAAACAATTTTAATCCTGAAACAAAATACAATTAAATTGTATTTCAGTCTCTGCAAATGATCTTGGAAAAAAAGACTTTTACATGATTGATACAAGCATAATAAAACTAGAGTGCTTTCTATGCTTGAACCGCTTGAACCTAGTGTTACAGTTGTGCTCAAAAGTTTGCATACCCTTGGAGAATTGGTAATATATGTACCATTTGTAAAGAAAACATGAGTAAGCAGGCAAAACACGTCTTTTATTTCTTATGGGATTCACCTTCAACTGTAGGTCATAACAGAATGGCACAATCATAAAACAAAACATGGCAACAAAGAAAAAAATGAACTGACCCCTGTTCAAAAGTCTGCATACCCTTAGTTCGTAATACTGTGTATTGCCCCCTTTAGCATCAATGACAGCGTGCAGTCTTTTGTAATAGTTGTCTATGAGGCCCCAAATTCTTGCAGGTGGTATAGCTGCCCATTCGTCTTGGCAAAATGCCTCCAGGTCATGCAAAGTCTATGGTCATCTTGCACGAACCGCACATTTGAGATTTCACCAGAGTGGCTTGATGATATTAAGGTCAGGAGACAGTGATGGCCACTCCAGAATCTTCACCTTTTTCTGTTGTAACCACTGGAGGGTCAACTTGGCCTTGTGCTTAGGGTCATTGTCGTGCTGGAAAGTCCAAGAGCGTCCCATGCGCAGCTTTCATGCAGAAGAATGCAAATTGTTTGCCAGTATTTTCTGATAACATGCTGCATTCATCTTGCCATCAATTTTCACAACAATCCCTGTGACTTTAGAGCTCACACACCCCAAAAACATCAGTGAGCCACCACCGTTCACTATAGACCTTGTTGACCCTTCTCCAAACATAGCGCTTATGGTTGTGACTATAAAGCTCTATTTTGGTCTCGTCACTCCAAATTACAGTGTTCCAGAGGCTGTGACGTGTGTCAAGGTGTTGTCGGGCATATTGTACCCAGGCTTTTTTGTGGCAATGGCACAGTAAAGGCTTCTTTCTGGTAACTCGACCATGTAGCTCATTTTTGTTCAAGTATCGTCGTATTGTACTCCTTGAAACAACCACACCGTCTTTTTCCAGAGCAGCCTGTATTTCTCCTGAGGTTACTGGTGGGTTTTTCTTTGTATCCCGAACAATTCCTCTGGCAGTTTTGGCTGAAATCTTTCTAGGTCTACCTGAGATCCCTGAATTTTCCACTTTGAAGTGATTGAACAGTACTGACTGGCATTTGCAAAGCTTTGGATATCTTTTTATATCCTTTTCCATCTTTATAAAATTAAATTACCTTGTTATGCAGGTCATTTGACAGTTCTTTTCTGCTCCCCATGGCTCAGTATCTAGCCTGCTCAGTGCATCCACGTGAATGCTAACAAACTCATTGACTTTATACACAGACACTAATTGCAATTTAAAAAGCCACATGTGTGGAAAATTCACCTTTAATTGCCAGCCATTTTCAACTGTGTGTGTCACCTTGTGTGTCTGTAACAAGGCATATAAACATTTAAGGGTATGTAAACTTTTGATCAGGGCCATTTGGGCGATTTCTGTTATAATTATGGTTTAAAAAGGAGCCAAACACCTATGTGATAATAAATGGCTTCATATGATCACTATCCTTAAATAAAATACAGTTTTTTTGCGTGATCAGTCATAATTTCATAATTTCTGCCAGGGCATGCAAACCTATGAGCACAACTGTATATTTTGACAAAAGATATCGAATGAAATCACACGGACTCTGAGATTAAGTTAGAACTATTTTTCTTTTTACTAATCTCAATGGGATTAATCCATAACTTTTATTCACAAAAACACACATACATATAAGGACGTAGGTTTGATTGCAGCTTTGGTAGGGACAACTACAGATAATGCGATTCTTTTGCGCAAATACTGTTTTTTTAGCTACACATCAGATGATCTTTATGACTTTCTTTAACCTCTTGAACAGATTGTGCATTTGGCCTACATGTGCACGTACTGCATGAAAATTGTCAGCAAATTGTGTCCAAAAAACTTACCAAAAGAAAAAAGATTTCAAAGATTAAATAGCCTATGACTTTTCTATAGAGTCACTGACACATTTACAACATGTTTGGTGTGCTTATGAGATAGTCCGGCAAGAATAAAAACAGATAAATGAAGCAGGATAACTTCATGGTGCTAAATAACCCATAAGCTACAGTATAGGATACATTTTTGTTGGACTAGCCTATAACAGATGATGTATAACAGTAGCTGTAGATGGCAGTAACTGTGGCTTGTTGTCTTCACTTACAATACTACTTTTACTTACAATGTTGCTTTTCAGCTTCATATACAATAGGCTATTATACGGTTTGCCTTAAGACAGAACACAGATGTATTAAAATGACACTCTACAGCCTACACCTATACAGTTTAATGTTTAGTTTTCATACAACCCCAAATCAGAAAAAAATGGGACAGTATGTAAAATGCATACACAGTGGATATAAAGTCTACACACCCCTGTTAAAATGCCAGGTTTTTGTGATGTAAAATAATGAGACAAAGATAAATCATGTCAGAACATTTTTCACTTTTAATGTGACCTATAATGTGAACAATTCAATTGAAAAAGAAACTAAAATCTTCGAAAATGAAAAATAAAAACCTTACAATAACCTGGTTGCATAAGTGTGCAGACCCCCTTATAACTGGGGATGTGGCTGTGTTCAGAATTAACCAATCACATTCAAACTAATGTTAAATAGAAGTCATTACACACCTGCCATAATGTAAAGTGACTGATTTATCACAAATAAAGTTCAGTTGTTCTAGTAGGCCTGACATTTTCTGATGGTAGTTGCATCTCAGAGCAAAAGGCATGTTCCGCAAAGACCTTCCAAAGCATCAGAGGGATCTCATTGTTGAAAGATATCAGTCAGGAGAAGGGTACAAAAGAATTTTCAAAGCATTAGATATACCATGGAACACAGTGAAGACAGTCATCATCAAGTGGAGAAAATATGGCACAACAGAGACATTACCAAGAACTGGACGTCCCTCCAAAATTTATGAAAAGACGAGAAGAGAACTGGTCAGAGAGGCTTCCAAGAGGCCTACAGCAACATTAAAGGAACGGCAGGAATTTCTGGCAAGTACTGGCTGTGTGCTACATGTGACAACAATCTCCCGTATTCTTCATATGAATGGGCTATGGGGTAGGGTGGCAAGACGGAAGCCTTTTCTTACAAAGAAAAACATCCAAGCCCGGCTGAAGTTTGCAAAAACAAACATCAAGTCTCCCAAAAACATGTGGGAAAATGTGTTATGGTCTGATGAAAGCAATGTTGAATTTTTTGGCCATAATTCCAAAAGGTATGTTTGGCGCAAAAACAACGCTGCACATCACCCAAAGAACACCACACCATACAAAAATTTACGTTTTTTTTTTACTACTAATTGTTTTTTTGCGAAGTCGTTCAAACGACTTAGTATCTCATTTGAATGACTTAGTATCTCTTTTGAATGACTTTTTTTTCATCATTTTTTTTTACTAAGTCCTTCAAACAAGATAATCATTAGTATGTCTAATTAGGCCAAATTTATTATGCAGCAGCGTTAAAAGGCCATGGTTGGGCTGTAGCAATGGTTGCTACAGCCCATCGTTCTTTGATTCCATCCAGTGATGGTCCTATTATTGTTCATTAATAGTTATTTGAAACCATAAAGCAAGGCAACCTTTGAAGGCCAAAGCGTTAAGTCAGAACAGTGTGCAATAGTAGCATGTTGGCAAGGTGAGGACGCATCAAGTGTGCCATGACATTTTGCTGAAATGATAGAACATTGTATGTAATATAAAACAAGATTGTGCAATAAATATTCAATCCTGGCAACATTACAACGAATACAAGGTGTAGTCTTGTTTAAGTGCTTTTAAGTTGAACTTCTTGCATTGTAAAAAGAGAAAGCGTTGCTCACTAGTTGTGACCAATAGCAGCTAGTATACTGAGTCACAGCCTAACAACACTCTGCTATTCAAAACGAACGTGCCGCCGCGTTTATATAAACTGAGCTCTAGTCTGCTGTCGTCCTTAGAGTATGCCTACTGCATCATTTCACCTCTCTATAAAACAAATATTTTTTGGACCTTGATCAAAGATCCGGGGCTAATATGGAAACACCTGGACAAACATTACTGAATCAAATAGGACGGTTATTTTACCCGGAGCCATTATATATAACAATTGGAGCTGCAGTGTGTGGAGTCTATGCATGTATTTTTTCGTAGTTTTTCGTATGTTTGTAGTCATAGTAGCCCATCCATCATCACCAGTTCATCCAGAGAAAATAGGCTGGTCTACGCAGATTAATAACCACTGTATTAACCTGACACAAATCCCTATAGAAATAGGTTTGTAATGGCCATTTGATTGTTTTGTAGGCTAGTTCACACTAATCAGGAATGAATGCATATATAAGCCTATATATATACCGCCGTCTTGGTGGTTCTAGTGTTCAATTTATTTATTCTGTTTAGTGTGTACATTTCTGTTGATGTAGGATGTGTGTTGAAATGAATACACTCGTTAAAAGTATGCGTAAGATAGTGAACATTGTCGGGTGTCGCTAGAATGTTCTCCAGTGATCCTTACACCATTATATTTCAAACTGCCCTGTAGCTGTATGAGCAATGGGAATGAAAACAATTTTAAGGGACATTTTACGTTTATATTCACCTCCTCGGACACATTTAATATTTTAAAGTACAAAAAAGAAAAAATGTCAATGAAATAGGAAAGTTTATTTTAATCAAATAGCCAGTTGGAACAGTTGGAGTCGCAACGTTTTTTAAATAATACCTGTAAACGGTTAGCATTGATAATCACAAAGTTATACCTTACCTTATTATTCGTTCGACAGCTTGCTAGACATTTGATTTTGAACAAATATAATAGCATGTTAATTTATCTTTGCATACAAATAAATGAACATGACAGGAAACGTTTTCATGAAAATCACATGCCAATTGCTTAAAACATTTAGAACAGTAAAGAATAAAATAGGAATGTTATTTCTTAACCAAATAACTGCAGACTAAGACATTGTAAACTGTAGATAGAATTTGAGGAAAACTAACGAGAAACGCGTTGAGTCATGGCAATGCTAGAAAAAATGACAATTAGAGCAATTTCGAGTCTCCAATTATATTTTATTTCTATGCTAGGCCACGTATTCTAATATGCAGTTTATGTTATGTATAAGCAATCAACCACTCTTGCCCAAGGTCCGACAATATTCTCAAGAGTAAAAACCGATATCCTAACCCGCACATTCCAAAAAATACAGTATTTTCGCTTGAGACATATGGTAGAAACATTTTATTCTCGGTCACAATCAAGGACGGGTTTGAGGTAGGCTTATAGAGAGATCATATGGATGACTTGCAGCTGTGACACCAGCGCTACTGTCCGGCGACTGTAGAGTCAGGTCCCTATACTAGAAGCGCCGGAAAGGGGTACATTTGAGGTACCTAAAAAAATGTTTTCGCAGCACTCGATACACTTACAGGAAGCTCCTTTTAGGAATACTCCTAGATATGCATGCTTAATCCCCCAGTATTTTTTAAATGTAAACATAACCACTGGAAAAGCGAATTTAAAGCTATTTTGTCCGAATTTCTGCCAGACGCGCTATTTGCCATTTTTATTTTATTTTTTAAAGCTGTAAGTCTCCTACTCTGTCATCAGGTGGCACAAAGAAATGGCTTATTTGCCACCAGATGGCGCAACGTTTTGGTAATATTGATTAGTCTGAATGCGTGTGTGTGCATGTGTATGTGTGTGTGTCAGGGTTTACGTTAGCCGGCAAATGACGGTAGTATCATGTGTAGTTGGCAAACCCGGTGGGAAATATGCCAAATAAATAAATGAAAAGCATATTAAATAGCCTATTTGTGTGACCTATATGTTGCCAGAGCCTATAATTCCAGAAATTCGGCCATATCCTACCGGATATATTTTTAAAATAGTCATATAATAGCCCACATTTAAACAGCAATAAAACACAAAAGCTATGATCCAACAACTGTGTTTTTATTTAAATTGGTCTGGAGAATGAACTCTTCACAATATTTGCGGAGTAAGCAATATTATAACATAACTGCCTGATCACAAATATTTGAGCCAGATCGCAATTGTTTTTTATAGAAAACAATCTTCTTGCACAATATTTGTATTCCAAAACCATGTTTACAATTTGAATAAGGGATTTCGGATCAATGTTAACGTCTCAACAACGCGAATTACATCCGTTTCCATCCCGTGCCTGCAGAAGCGTGTTTGACATAATCTGCGGCAAGTTATGCTTAGATCATTTACTGAAACTCATTTGGTTCTTAATTTCAGTATGTTTAAATACAGTTTAGAATTATTTTGCAATGCACCTTAATGTAGCCTAATTTCGCAACATTATTATTAGACACACATTTCAGTCGCTCATATTTGTTGCATCAACTCTGATTGACAAAAGAAAAACACCCAAGCATGTGTAAGTCAAACTTAGTCATTTCCAACCATATTCCCTAATTAGATAATGCCCATTAAAATTTATGGATATAAATATATGTTGTCCCATTGCATATTAAACGTTGAAACACCTTTTCTTGGCAACATATATAGGTCACACAATCTTAGGTTATTTAATATGCTTTTAATCGATTTATTTATTTATTTGGCATATTTCTCAACAGACATTTTGGCCGTTGATATTTTCATTTGTCAGACAACTACTCATGATACCGCCGTCATTTGCCGGCTAACGTAAACCCTGAAACACACACACGCATTCAGTCTAATCAGTATTACCAAAACGTTGCGCTATCTGGTGGCAAATAAGCCATTTCTTTGCGCCACCTGATGACAGAGTAGGAGACTTACAGCTTTAAAAAATAAAATAAAAATGGCGAATAGCGCTTCTGGCAGAAATTCGGGCAAAATAGCTTTAAATTCGCTTTTCCAGTGGTTATGTTTACATTTAAAAAATACTGGGGGATTAAGCATGCATATCTAGGAGTATTCCTAAAAGGAGCTTCCTATAAGTTTATCGAGTGCCGCAAAAACATTTTTTTAGGTACCTCTGGGTCAAATGTACCCTTTTCCGGCGCTTCTAGTATAGGGACCTGACCCTACAGTCGCCGGACAGTAGCGCTGGTGTCACAGCTGCAAGTCATCCATATGATCTCTCTATAAGCCTACCTCACACCCGTCCTTGATTGTGACCGAGAATAAAATGTTTCTACCATATGTCTCAAGCGAAAATACTGTATTTTTTGGAATGTGCGGGTAAGGATATCGGTTTTTCCCTTACAGAAAAACCACATGAATTTCACATGTGAACACGTGGATACATGTGAATTTAATGTGACACCATGTATTGTTAATAATTCAACATGTGAAATCGTGAATCATGTGAACACGTGGATACATGTGAAGTCAATGTGACACAATGTATTGTTAATATTACAACATGTGATAGTGGACATGCATGTGTGGCAATGTGGTTTGCATGTAAAAATGTGTAGGTACTAATATTACAACATGTGAACACGTGACATTCATCAACAATGAGTTACATATAAAAAATGTATTTACAGATTTTTAGTTTAGTAATCCATCGCAGTGGCACACATTTTCTTTTTGGACATTACAATACAATATGTTTTTGCAGATAATCAAGCTGAAGATAGAGAAGTAAGAAACCTGATAAAGAGCTCAAACATGTCAACAGAACAGAAGACACAGAACACCAGAGGTGGGACCCAGTCATTGTTTTCATGTCACAAGTCACATTTGGCTGCAACAATAAGACTTCGGATTTTCATGTTGCCCTCAAAATAAAGGTCTGCAGAGTGTCTATAGTTTTAGTTTGTATTGTGTAGGCTACATTTTCAAAGGTAAAAACTATGTGGGGGAAATTATAAATGAGGAAAAATTTCTATTTCAATAATACTTTACATAAGTTAAAGAATATTATAAGGTGGAGCAAACTGAGCAATGGTTAGAGCTTAAGTTAATGTAGAGATGTAAGTTACTTGAAAACAATGACATGGTCCCACTGCTGCAGAACACACAACTTATCTGAACCCAGGAGAGCACATTCTCCGCACATTACTTTTGTTACAATCTGACAATTCTAACATAACATCAATCACGTTCAAAACTGTTTGGCAATAAACAAATAATTTGCTCATTGCCCCTCTTATACACAACAAATCTTTCTGACAAGTCACAAATATTTACAGCCAAAAGTTTGTTGTAATCAGATGTAAGATATAAAATGTGTTTAACAGCATGTCTTGTTTCACTGAACTTTGGGAACACCAATTTTGGTTTGGATGAACATGCCCTTATTATGGCTAATGTATGTTCAGTGCTGTTGGTAGTTTCAACAGTTAAAAATGATTCAATTTGGCCAACATGACTGTCTAAGATCCCAAAAATAGAATTATTCCTCTTTTGGCATCTTGAATAGTTTACAGTTTGGAAAACCTGAGAATTAACCACAACCTTGTTATAGAATTTTGCCTGCTCCATGACAGTAAGTCCCAAGTGACTCTCAACTGCAGCTTTTTCAAAAAGATTAGTATTCTGAAGCTACCACCTCCAAACACAACAGAACCACCTACTCTTTTTGCATGCTTATTCAAACAATAACTGTCTAACATTTCATAAAACAAGTGCTTAATTCACTTGCCATTTTATCATAGCCCAAATATTCTATATGTCGTAGCATGAGAAATTATGATACAATCTGCAATGGTACAGCTTGTGTTCCATTGAATATTTTCAAAAGAAATCCATTACAAGTTTCAAAACTGTATGCATTGTGACACCAAAGGGGTCCCCAATTTCTAACAGAATCCCTAATGTGAAGCAATATATGAACATTGTATGACATGTGTGATATACCATACAGGTTCTCAAATTTGCACACAAACTGTTTCAGTTGTTGAGATGCACAAAATAACTCTAGTTGAGTAATTGATGTTTTTTGTAATACATATGCAGCACTGCACAATAGTAAGTGACTTAAAAAATGATTTGGGAGAGTGGATTTTAGAACAATAGGCCCATAAAACAGTAGAAAGGCACGCCACTCTGAGGCTTTCCAGTATGATCTGGTTGCAAGTGATCTTGGTAGCTTTGTAATATTTGAAGGGAGTTGAATAGAGGTAATTTTAGAATCTATTTCATTAACCTTTGTTCCTATATACCAAGGCTCTGTGTGATGGCTGCTATCAAATCACAAGGTTGCAAGTTGTCTCATTACACCCAAGTCAATACAGTGCATAGAATCTACGACAAACCCAGTTACAATGTTAAAAAAAAGAATCAATATAAAAGGAGTTGGTCCTTTAACGCCATATGTTTCACCCAAGTGTGGATTTCTAGCATGTTGTATCATGTTCGACTGACAACGTTCGGTTGACATATTGACTTGATATGGATATACTTGAGTTTGACCTCGTCCCTTCTCAACTCTTTGATCAGGATGTAGACACCATTTGCATCCATATTTTCCATTGAACTGTTTAACGTTCTGAAAAAGTGCCCTTGCAACACTGTCACAACTACAGATTAAACAATATACACAGGAAAGCACTGTTGTGCCCTTGAAACACCATTTGAAGCCTTTTGAAGACAGAGATTTCATTTCATCAATAAAGCTTCGGAAAAACATTGTTGGTACTGGCTTTTTATAACCAAATCACAAACCTGTAAGAAAGGTGTGTCTTTTTCTTTCATTTGGAGGGAATTCATTAATAAAACATAGTAAAGGCCAAATTGAGAATGAGGAGGATTTAAATACTGGTACTCCATCAGAATTAAAAGTTAAACTGAAGGAAAAGTCATTCTTTAGATTAGTTTCATTACGTATCTTTTCATACATATTGCCATTAAATATGTCTGATATAGTATCAGAACAAGAAGAACAAGTGTTTCGATAATTTAGTTTGTCTCCCAGATTTAGAGTTTCAAGAGCATGTTTTAACTGTTTCACTAAAGGTAACGTAAAAAAGAAGTTGCCATTTTTCAAAAGAACACTACTTTGGAATGTCTGACTACAAGATTTACATTTGTCGATATCAAGAGGGCATAGGCAATCAGGGCAGTAAATATGAACATCAAACTTTTTTTTGAATATTTTATGGAACAGATACTTAGTGCTTGGCAAAAGTGAATCTGGTGGGAGAATCATAGTGAGAATTTGCAGAAAATTACCTAATCTTTCTTGAGTCAGAACAGAGATACCAACAAATGCCATGAGCAACAGAATTGTTTGTCCTGGGGTCACAGATGCTCCTTGATACAATGGAGAATTCAAGTTGGATACATTTTCTTCTGTGTCAGATTCATCCATGTCTTGTTCGTCACTGCTGGGTTGTTCAGAAAAGTTCTGTTCATCATCATAGTTTTCAGGTTGCTTGTGGTCCTGTGTGTGAGATTTGTATTTATGTTATACCTGTGTTGAAAAAAGTAATGACATGATTTTGCAACCTAAAGAGCACAACTTCACCCTCACCTCAGAGGGAACTTCCGCATCAGAGTCAACATAGGTGTCACGTGAAGCATCAACACTTAGCAATAGGAGAACACAAAAAACAAATCAGAATATTTTCCATAATTGCCAGCAAATATCTTGTTTAAGGTGCATGGTTAAGTCCTATTATACAGGTGCTGGTCATATAATTAGAATATCATCAAAAAGTTGATTTATTTCAGTAATTCCATTCAAAAAGTGAAACTTGTATAATGTATACATTCATTCCACACAGACTGATATATTTCAAGTGTTTATTTGTTTTAATTTTGATGATTATAACTGACAACTAATGAAAACCCCAAATCAGTATCTCAGAAAATTAG
>JACXGI010012454.1:0-15061 GCA_016801175.1 Esox masquinongy | reverse complement strand
TCTGGTTATGGGAATGTTTATTTAGCTGATCTAGTCCAGGAGTGATGAAACATGGGGTTTAAGGTGTTTCTTTAGCTCTTTTTAGTGACACTGAAACCTCACTGTGAGCCTTGTCTTTTCAGCACAATCTGAAGGTCAGATGGCAACCTAATCACAGAACCCTGTAAGACATCACTATGTTGACCAGAACCCTGTAAGACATCACTATATTAATCAGAACCCTGTAAGACATCACAATGTTGACCAGAACCCTGTAAGACATCACTATATTAATCAGAACCCTTGAAGACATCACTATGTTGACCAGAACACTTTAAGACATCACTAAGTTGACCAGAACCCTGTAAGACATCACTATGTTGACCAGAACCCTGTAAGACATCACTATATTAATCAGAACCCTGTAAGACATCACTATATTAATCAGAACCCTGTAAGACATCACTATATTAATCAGAACCCTGTAAGACATCACTATGTTGACCAGAACCCTGTAAGACATCGCTATATTAATCAGAACCCTGTAAGACATCACTATGCTGCTCAGAACCCTGTAAGACATCGCTATGTTAATCAGAACCCTGTAAGACATCGCTATATTAATCAGAACACTTTAAGACATCACTATGTTGACCAGAACCCTGTAAGACATCACTATATTAATCAGAACCCTGTAAGACATCACTATGTTGATCAGAACCCTGTAAGACATCACTATGTTGATCAGAACCCTGTAAGACATCACTATATTAATCAGAACCCTGTAAGATATCACTATATTAATCAGAACCCTGTAAGACATCACTATATTAATCACAACACTGTAAGACATCACTATATTAATCAAACCCTGTAAGACATCTCTGTATTGGACATGCCATAAGGGACATTTGAGTCAGCCTACTTCTGTCCCCAGGCTGTCAGATGACTGCTGGGCATTCTGGTACTGTCAGGAATGTGACCTTGTCAGAACCCATTAGTGCAATACGAAAATCACCTTAACTGGCTGAGATTCATACTGATGAAGGGTTGTAGGTCCTGCAGATTTAAAACAGGAATGTTTCTGTGTTCTCAGAAATCTCATTCATGTAAGCCTTGAATAAATCATCCCAAACTGACTTGTTTTTAAAAGCCCCACTGCCTATAACATAGGACTGGATTCTATCCTGACCTTCTTTACAGATGTTGCTTCTAGCATGACCGTAATCCACAAATTCTCCACCAAAGTGATAACTGTGAGCCTCTATGAGCCGTGGGCCACTATGAGCCGTGGGCCACTATGAGCCGTTGGCCACTATGAGCCGTGGGCCACTATGAGCCGTGGGCCACTATGAGGCGTGGGACTCTATGAGCTGTGGGACTCTATGTGGTGTGGGCCACTATGAGCCATGGGACTCTATGAGCCGTGGGACTCTATGAGGCGTGGGCCACTATGAGCCGTGGGCCACTATGAGCCGTGGGCCACTATGAGCCGTGGGACTCTATGAGGCGTGGGCCACTATGAGCCGTGGGCCACTATGAGCCGTGGGACTCTATGAGCCGTGGGACTCTATGAGCCGTGGGACTCTGAGGCGTGGGCCACTATGAGGCGTGGGCCACTATGAGCCGTGGGCCACTATGAGGCGTGGGACTCTATGAGCCGTGGGACTCTATGTGGTGTGGGCCACTATGAGCCATGGGACTCTATGAGCCGTGGGCCACTATGAGCCATGGGACTCTATGTGGTGTGGGCCAGTATGAGCAGATTAGTTCATGTTAGACCTGGTCCCTATGGACTGTTTAAGACAGTGCCCAGGGACCTCTTGTCACAGCCAATTCTACATAATCAGAACCCAACTTGAGTGAGGTAAAAATAGTATACAAGTGATTTTACTGTTAATTGGTTCTTGGTACAAAGTGCTGTGGGATTGAATGGCCACCGCTTATATCTTTTCAAAAGATGTGGAAAATGGCCTGGGAGACTGGGAGGGCCTGGGAGACTGGGAGCGCCTGGGAGTCTGGGAGGTCCTGGGGGACTGGGAGGACCTGGAAGACTGGGAGGTCCTGGGAGACTGGGAGGGCCTGGGAGATTGGTCAGAATACAAAGAGGTCCTTGAAATAAACACGATCCAGAGAGCACAGGACCTCCAATTATGGAAAATATTCAACATTCAGCACGAGAAAGACCCAGAGCACATAGCCAAGAAAACACTGGAGTTGGTTCCGGACAAGTCTGTGAATGTTCTGGAGTGGACCAGCCAAAGACCGGAATTTAAATGTATTTCAAATTTGTAGGAAAACCTGATGATTGCAGTTCGCAGACACTCCCCATCAAATCTGACAGAGCTTTGGGATCTACAAGGATCTACAAGAAAGAATAGGAGAAAGTGCCCAAATCCAGGCATGCCAAGCTGGTGGAGGTGTATCCAAGAAGACTGTGAATGAAGGGTCTATACACCTACAGTATGTACAGGAGATATTTAATTTAGATGTCTTTTAATAAATTAGCTCAAATCTCTAAAACACAATCTGGTTTGAGAAGGATTGATTTGGGGATAATGTATCATTAAGGTGGCATTCTGGTTTAGTGCCCCCTCTCCTTTGTGAACTGTGAGCTGAGCTAAAATGTCCTATTTAATCCAAAACACATTTCACTTCAATTTCTTTCCATTTCCTTTGTTGTATACAGTGATTTATCTCTGTATTCATTCATTCAGTCATTCATTCAACTGAACTTATTTATTTGGTCTCTTTTTTTCTTTTGAACTACATTTCTAATCTACCCCAAGTCTTGATATGGTAAACTACTTTCTTTTAGATCACTTCTTTAATTATATTTTTTTAAAGAAAACCGGCAGAATAAACAGCATTGGACAAATAGATAACAATAGTTGCACGTCACCTTCTCTGAGGTGTTCATTGACCTGTCTCACTCAGTGTTTTGTCACCACTTATTGCTGTGTGTGTGTCAGACTGACAGGCTTTATAAGGAGAACTAGACAAGGCTAGACTCACTGATGATGGATGAGTCTGTGTGCACACATACACACACAGACACACATGCGCAGACACAGTAACTATAGTAAAATAAACACCTTGTTGGCAGTAGGAGGAAGGTAAAAATGAATTGTTTTCCTCTTCGTTTCATCTCACTTGATAAACTGTTCTTATGTCAGGGACTTTGTGAAATGACTAATAGCTGGATTTTTTTGGATACGTTTAGAATCAATGTGTGTGTGCTAAACATTATCTGTGAAATTTGTGGTTTGGCTGCTTGAGGACTGTTCTGTTTCTGATTTTAAGAGAAACATGAAATACAAGTTTTAGTTTCTGTGGGGTTACTATGGTCACCATGGGGTTACTATGGTTACTATGGGGTTACTATGGTCACCATGGGGTTACTGTAGAGCAAATACAGTCTGTGACCTACACTTGCTTCCTTTGTTGTGTCCTGAATAACAACTTGTATTAACTTTTAACACATTATTCCTACTTAGTGCACTATATTAGACCAAGTGGCTCTACAGTAACCTACAATGGTACTGGTCTTCCCTCCCTAATCTCCCATCCTTTTCTGTCCTCACCTCTTCTAAGCTCCTTTCCTCTCCTCTGCTTTTCTTTCCTCTTCTGTCTTCATTTCTCTCCGCCTTCTCCTTTCCTCTTTTTTTCTGTCTGTTCTCCTCCATCATTCTACTCCTCTCTCCTCTTAAGGTGATCTTAGCTACAGTATAGAAGAATGTCATTTCTGTAATCAACTGCCAACAATTATAAATATGACCCACAAAAGACTCTGTTCTTTATGAAAAGAAATGTTGATCATAGTCTATGGCCAAATGTAATGGGATGTTTTTGTATCATCTGATGGGATGGGAATTGCAATGTTTGTCAGAGAAAAATCCTCAGAATTTTTAAAAATTTCTATTAAGAAAGGTGTTGGGAGGCAATCAAACGGTTCTGGAGTTCAACCTTTCCATGAGTTATCGGGTACTAACATCGTTTCTGCCAGGAATTATCGGGTACTAACAATCTCTACCAGGAATTAACGGGTACTAACATCATCTCTACCAAGAGTTATCGGGTACTAACATCATCTCTACCAGGAATTAACGGGTACTAACATCATCTCTACCAGGAATTAACGGGTACTAACATCATCTCTACCAGGAATTAACTTGTTCTAACATCATCTCTACCAAGAGTTATCGGGTACTAACATCATCTCTACCAGGAATTAACGGGTACTAACATCATCTCTACCAGGAATTAACGGGTACTAACATCATCTCTACCAGGAATTAACGGGTACTAACATCATCTCTACCAGGAATTAACGGGTACTAACATCATCTCTACCAGGAATTAACGGGTACTAACATCATCTCTACCAGGAATTAACGGGTACTAACATCATCTCTACCAGGAGTTATCGGGTACTAACATCATCTCTACCAAGAGTTATCGGGTACTAACATCGTCTCTACCAGGTGTAGTCAGGTATTAACATCGTCTTTACCAGGAGTTATAGGGTCCTAGAAACTGTCTTTAACAGGGGTAATAGGATTCTAGGCCCTTTCCATACCAGGAGTTATATGGTACTAGACACTGTCTTTATCAGGAGTTATATGGTACTAGACACTGTCTTTACCAGGAGTTATAGGGTACCAGACACTGTCTTTACCATGAGTTATAGGGTTCTAGTGCAGCCAACAGAGGCCTTGATGATGTCATTTCATCGTCAACTTTATTAATTATTTTTGTTAATAGTATCAGCATATCTATCCATTTGTTATACAGTTAGGTCCGGAAATAATTGGACACTGACTTAAGTTTTGTAATTTTGGCTGTTTACCAAAATATATTGAAGTTACAGATAAATAATGAATATGGGCTTAAAGTGCAGTCTCTCAGCTTTAATTTGAAGGTATTCACATCCAATTTAGAGGAAGGGTTTAGGAATTACAGCTCTTTAATATGTACAGTAGCCCCCTGTTCTTCAAGGGACCAAAGGTAATTGGAAAATTTACTTAAAAGTTGTTTTATGGACAGGTGTGGGATTTTCCTTAGTTATTTCGTCATCAATTAAGCAGGTAGAAGGTCTGGAGTTGATTCCAGGTGTGGCATTCTCATTTGTAAGCTGTTGCTCTGAACCCACAACATGCAGTCAAAGGAGCTCTCAATGCAAGTGAAACAGGCCATCCTTCGGCTGCAAAAAATGCAAAAAAAATCCACCAGAGAGCTAGCAGGAACGTTAGGAGTGGCCAAATCAAGAGTTTCGTACATTGTGAGAAAAAAAAAAAACACTGGTGAGCTCTGCAACACAAAAAGGCCTTGACATCCACAAAAGACAACAGTGGGGGATGATCGTAGGATCCTTTCCATGGTAAAGAAAAACCCCTCCACAACATCCAGCCAAGTGAAGAACACTCTCCAGGAGGTAGGCATATCATTATCCACGTCTACCATAAAGAGAAGACTTCACGAGAGCAAATACAGAGGGTTCAACACAAGGTGCAAACCATTCATAAGCTTCAAGAATTGAAAGGCCAGATTAGACTTTGCCAAAAAACATCTAAAAAAAACCCAGCCCAGTTCTGGAACAACATTCTTTGGACAGATGAAACTAAGATTAACCTGTACCAGAATAATGGGAAGAAAAAAGCATACCATGTCATCTGTAAAACACAGTGGAGGCAGTGTGATGGCATGGGCATGCATTGCTTCCAATGGCACTGGGTCACTAGTGTTTATTGATGATGTGACAGAAGACAGAAGCAGCCAGATTAATTCTGAAGTGTACTGGGATATATTGTCTGCTCAGATTCAGCCAAATTCAGTGAAGTTGCTTGGATGGCACTTCACTTTACAGATGGACAATGACCCAAAACATACTGCAAAAGCAACGAAAGGTGTTTTTTTAAGGTAAAGAAGTGGAATATTCTGCAATGGCCAAGTCAATCACCTGATCTCAACCCGATCGAGCATGCATTTCACTTGCTGAAGAAAAAACTTAAGGCAGAAAGACCCACAAGCAAAAAACAACTGCAGTAAAGGCCTGGCAAAGCATCACAAAGGAGGAAACCCAGTGTTTGGTGATGTCCATGTGTTACAGACTTCAAGCAGTCATTGCCTGCAAAGCATTCTCTACAAAGTATTAAAAATGAACATTTTATTTATGATTGTATTAATTTGTCCAATTACATTTGAGCCCCTGAAATAAAGGGACTGTGTATGAAAATGATTGCAATTCCTAAACGCTTCATATGATATTTTTGTTCAACCCTTGAATTAAAGCTGAAAGTCTGCACTTCAATTGCATCTCGGTTGTTTAGTTTTTAATCCATTGTGGTGGCGTACAGAGACAAAATTATGAAAATTGTGTCAGTGTCCAAATATTTCCAGACCTAACTGTATGCATAGATTGGGCTGGAATACATTGGGGATCATAAAATTCTTAACAAAACTGAAAAAGCAATCCTGACCAATGAAGTGCATTTTGACTAATCAGTTCAAATCACCTCTGTCCTTTGCGCATGTAACATAACAAACCTCTTTTTCTCTATTTCATCCTCTCTGCTCCTGTCTAGACTGGTCCTAACCACTCTGTCTGTTTGTCTTTCTAGACTGGTCCTAACCGCTCTGTCTGTCTGTCTAGACTGGTCCTAACTGCTCTGTCTGTCTGTCTAAAAAGGTCCTAACCGCTCTGTCTGTCTGTCTGTCTAGACTGGTCCTAACCGCTCTGTCTGTCTGTCTAGACTGGTCCTAACCGCTCTGTCTGTCTGTCTAGACTGGTCCTAACCGCTCTGCCTGTCTGTCTATACTGGTCCTAACCGCTCTGCCTGTCTGTCTAGACTGGTCCTAACCGCTCTGCCTGTCTGTCTAGACTGGTGGTAATTCCTAAGAACTGCAATCAAAAGTGCCCAGATCCTCGAGGAGAAAAGGCTCTGGAACAACCTTGTCTTGACGGTGTGTCGTGATGACTGGGCCCCCACCAGGGCAGACTGTCCTCCTGCTGCTGCTTCTCAGTGCCAGCAGTGGGGGCTGTCAGAAGGACTGCACAGGAGTAGACTGCCCTGAGCTGGTTAACTGCCTGGAGGAGAGGCTGGAGGCGGGGGCTTGCTGCACCACCTGTCTCCAGAAAGGCTGCACCTGTGAGGGTTACCAGTACTACGACTGTGTCCACGCTGGCTTCAACAACGGGAAGGTCCCCGAGGGGCAGTCCTACTTCGTGGACTTCGGAAGCACTGAGTGTTTGTGTCCAGTGGGCGGCGGTCGTATCAGTTGTCACTTCATGCTGTGTCCTGAGGTCCCTCCGAACTGCGTGGAGGTGTCGGAGCCGGCCGACGGCTGTGTCACCTGCCAACGCATCGGATGTGTCCATGACAACAAGAAGTATGAGGCTGGACACTCCTTCCACCTGGAGGCTTGTCAGGTCTGTGTCTTTCTGTCTGTGTCTGTCTGTGACTGTCTGTCCGTGAATGTCTGTCTGTGTCTATCTTTGTCCGTTTTTCTGTGAGACTATTCCTCAAAGCCTTCGAGATGTAGTTCATTTGACAAATGTGAATTTCTTCTATTAACACGTAATGAAGTAACTAAGGTGTCACTAAAATGTTCTAACAGTGTTCTGTAAAATCTTCTAACAGTGTTCTAGAAAATGTTCTACCAGTGTTTTGTGAATTGTTTTAACTGCGTTGTGTAAAATATTGTAACATTGTTCTGTAAAATATTGTAACAGTGTTCTGTAAAATGTTCTAACAGTGTTCTTTAAAATATTCTAACAGCGTTATGCAATGTTCTACTGTTTTTCCAGGTCTGCCATTGTCCAACAGACGGGGGACAGATGATTTGCTACCCCGTCCCTGATTGTGTCCGCAGCAACTCCAATGCCCTCCACAAACCCAAGCCGGCCAGCACCATAAACAACAAACCGGATGGTCAGACTAGAAACCCCATACGTCCACCTACACACCCAGATAGAGCTCAGGACAGACCCCCTACAGGTCTTCACCCAGATAGAGCTCAGGACAGACCCCCTACAGGTCTTCACCCGGATAGAGCTCAGGACAGACCCCCTACAGGTCTTCACCCAAATAGAGCTCAGGACAGACCCCCTACAGGTCTTCAACCGGATAGAGCTCAGGTCAGACCACCTACAGGTCTTCACCCGGAAAGCCCAGAAGACAGACAACCCATAGGTATTGATCCGTATATCCCAGAGGACAACCTGAACGGGGTAGGTAGAGAAAGAAAGGTTACACCTCCTGTTCATCCCTATAGCTCTCAGGACAAACCACCTAGACTTCTTATACTCCGAGAGACTGAGCAAGACAGACAGACAATATCCTCCTACATCCGTCCTCCATTCTCTTTTAATGGTCCTGACCTCCCTCCATCATTCAGCAGTCCGGAGCTCCCCCCATTCCCCTTCAATGCCCCAGTCCCCCCAGGCCCCCTCCCCAAACCCTACCTGCCCCTGTTCAAACCAGACAGACACATGGATGAGGACATGGATGAAGACTATGACTACACTCCTGCAGACACAGCTGAACCTCCTGTGGATGATGTGATCTCTCCAACACAGTCCTCTGTAGCCTCTGGGTCCTACTTTGGGACGAAAGCTCCACTGCCGCGATATGACAGGGACCATGAGAGGGGGTATGACAGGGGCTATGATAAGCCGTATGATAGGTCTGTTAGTCAACATGGAAACAGGGGTTATGATAGGAAAGCCAAGCAGGAGCTGAAGGAGAGATATGGGGTCCTTGAGACCACCACAGATAATATTAAACACATAGACCGGTCTACAGAGACAAACAGGCTTGGGCAGACAGACAGGATGAGGGTAGCAGAGAAAGACAGGGTAAAGCAGACAGACAAGGTTGGACTTATTGACAGCCTAGGGCAGACAGACAGATCTTCTGTCTGGATGAAGCAGACTGGCAGTTCTACAGAGAAAAAGAGGTTTGGAGAGACAGACAGCCCAGAACATCAAACCACCTCCAGTCAGCTTGAAGACACCGCAGTTGAGACAGCTACCACCCGCAGTACCAGCTCACACCTGCAGGACGCCACATCTACTTCCTCCTGGAAGAGACCCTCAGAAAGCCAGAAACCCCCTCACCTGCAGGAAGCTGGGGATTTGGACGATTGGGACACTTGGGAAAGAAGGATGGATGAGGTAGAAGAGGGGGGCGAAGAGGAGGAGGAAGAGAAAGACGTTCTATTGGAGAATAACACCTCACCTGGGTGGCAAGATTTGGATAAACAGGGGATGATGTTAAGAGAGGAAATAGAGAGTAACAAAGTAGAAGAACAGAGGAGAGAGGAGAATAAAGAGAAGACTACACCTAGCAACCATGTGAAAGCTGCGGTTATCAGAGAACCAGGAAGTCACAAGGCTTCAGTAGAATACAGTACTACATCCCCCAGAATGCATGAGGAACACACATTTAGAAGTACTACCCGCGGACAGCCTGGCCACCAGAGCTTTTCTGCTACTACATCCCCGAGAGTACAGGAGCACACCACTGGTACAAAGCCTCTTCGCTACATGACCCAGAAGCCGTACCATACTACCCCCAGAGAACTTGAACCCATGGAGGACCAAACTACATATTTCAGACTGCCAGATCACAAAAATCATAAAACTGCATATCCCAGACCGCTTGACCACCCCGTCAGAACTACAACTCCCAGAGAACCTGAGGTCATCACAGACAGAACAACAACCTCAAGACAAGCTGAACACCACAATCTCAACACAAAGCCTGATCACAGTACCCTGACCAGGATCCAAGGCTCTCATGCAATTAGAACTACAACTCCCAGAGAGCCTGAACACCACTCAACCCACAGGAAGCCTGACAACCATACCCTGATTGGACAGTCCGAGGCTCATCACCCAGCCTCCAGGCCTCCACATAACCACTATATCCCCTTGAGAGTGAGATTCAGTGCAACCAGCCAGCCTTTTCTCAGGGTGTCAGCTGACCTGGGGAAGGAAGAGGAGAGGGAATCTTTTCCAGTCTTTCAATCTAAGACTCAGAAGGGTGAGTAAAGTGTTGATTTCTCATTGTGAAAGTTATTTAGGAGTGATGTAACAATTCACTGATACGCATCAATCCAGAGTTCAAAAGTCTGAGTTATGTACATTATTGCGGGATCCCAATAAATCCTTAATCTCTTTTGAGCAGGGGTGAAATCTGACCATAGCTACTTCTACAGAAAAATATCTGACATAAAATATTACTAGCGCAAAACCTGTGTTAGGCTGGACCCGGTCTGTGGTTCTGTGTAGGCGGGACCATCTAGGTTTAGGCTGGACTTTGCCGTTAGCCAAAAAGTGTCTGGAAAGTCCCATGGGAGGAGATGCAAATTGGCCAGCAATGCCCCACGAGGGGGTGAGTTGTATCCCAAGTCCCTTTTGCTCGAGTCAAGTCACAAGTCCATTTGTCTAACTTAAAGTTAGTGGCAGTAGTTACCAGGGGGCATGTTTATTTCACCAAACAAAACAAACTATTTTGAAACTGAAAAACATTGTTTAGCCGAATGGTAGTTACATGAGAGAAAAAGGTATGGCCTAAACTTATGATTATTGTTCTTCAATGTCTTCAATGAGGGTTCAGGATCAAGATGACAAAATCAAAGACAGCCTACCAAGACAAACATAGATGGAGGGGACTGAGTACACAGCCCTGGGGGGCTCCGGTGCTCAGGGTCAGTGCAAAGGAGGTGAGATTGCCCATTCTCACCACCTAGGGTCGAGTCGTCAGTAAGTCCAGGATCCAATTGCAAAGGGAGGTGTTAAGACCCAGGGTCCTGGGCTTGTGAACAAGCTTAGTGGGGACAATAGTGTTGAATGCTGAGCTGTGGTAAAGGGTGGTGTGTGTTGTCAGGGTGATGGCATTGTCTGTAGATTGGGGCGGTATGCGAATTGAAAGGGGTCCAAGGTGTCTGGAAGGGTGGAGCAGATGTGGGTTCTGACCAGTCGCTCAAAGCACTTCATGATGGTGGAGGTCAGTGCTTTCAGGCAGATGATGGAAGTCATTCAGGCAGATGATGGACGTTTTCTTTGGTACAGGGACAGTGGTGGTCTGATCAGTAACAGGTACAGAGTCCAACACCATCTGTTGTGTCAGTGATCAGTAACAGGTACAGAGTCCGACACCATCTGTTGTGTTAGTGATCAGTAACAGGTACAGAGTCCAACACCATCTGTTGTGTCAGTGATCAGTAACAGGTACAGAGTCCAACACTATCTGTTTTGGCAGTGTGGTGGTGGCACTGTTCTTCAGGGTTTTAAACTGTTTTCCAGAATTTGGAAGGACATTCATTACAGGTAGCTAGCGTATTTACATAGTAATTTACTTTTGCTTTTCTAAGAAGTTTTATACATAAGCTTCTCAATGTCATAAAAGTCTGTAAGTCCAAGCTAGAAGTTGATTGTCTGTTCTCTGGCCTGTATGAATAGCATCAGATATTTCACAATGACATCAGAGATTGGATCTGTTCTTGACTCTTATCCTCATAGAAGGGGCATGCTTATCTGCTATAGAGGTAAAAACAATACTGTAGAGCTGCTTTGGCCCCTGAAATGGCTGAATGCATTCAAAATCACTTTGGGAGAGGTCTTGTTAAAAAGCTTACTGACTAACATTTCTAAAATTTCTTTTAGTAATAAAATGTGGCTTGGCCTTCGGAATCTGTAATGCATACAATTGGGCAATGGCCACTGATATCTAGCGGAAATAAACAGCTTGCCATATGATTTTCTGGAACAGGCCAGTTATGGTTCTGCACTTTTTGTGAGGATATTTAACAAATTTTTTGTAAGTCCTCAAAAAGCTACCACTAGAACACTTCTAGTGGTTCATCCTCATTTGAAGCTCTCTTTCAACCTAGCCACATACCCCTCTCACTTGATCTTCAACTCTCAGCTTCATCTTCCCTCAAATTCATCTTCCCTCAAATTCATCTTCCCTCAAATTCATCTTCCTCTTTCATAAAAAGGGTTGTTGACAGGTTGATGACATGTACACCTCTTTCTCTCAGCCTATGGAGTTGACTGGTGCGCTGGTACCTGACACACAGAACTCAGTTCAACACCAGTGTCTCTCCGGATGAAATTACTGGTCCCCTTGGCCTCATCCCATCCTCCCTTCTCTTGACTATCTCTGGACACCTTCAGTTACTTATTTCACTTATTCCTGGCCATTGGCTGCTTTCCCTTTGACTTTAAGTTGGCCTGTGTTGCTCACATCCTCCATTTTGTCCTAATTTTCCAAAACAATTAAGTGTGATCTCTGACCAACTCTCATGTTATCTCTTTTAGACTGATTTTGTCATCCTCCCAGATCTATCCACTTTTCTCATCCTCCCAGATCTATCCACTTTCCTCATCCTCCCAGATCTATCCACTGCCTTCAATACTATGAACTATCAGATCCTCTCAGGCTCAGCACTCTCTTGGATGTCATCCCACTTGGCAGGCTGCTTATACCAGGTGATGTGGAGAGGATCTGTGTCTGTTCCATGTTCTCTCACTACTGGTGTCCCCCAGGAATCTGTTTCAGACCCTCCTCATCTTTCTAGACACCAAGTCACTTGGCTCTGTCATGTCCTCACATGGTCTCTCCTATCATTCATATGCGGATTACATTTTTATAGGGCCTACATAGGGATATAGGGAATTGATTAGTACACTATGCCTTGAGCTCTGGTCTAAAGAAATTGAGTACATAAGTAATAGGACTGCATTTGGGACACAGCCCTGGGAACATTCTTGTCAGTGTGGTATTTATCATCTGTTACATCACCCACTGTTTTAAGTGATGGAAGTCTGTCACTGGACTGAATAAGGTTGATTATAAATATCTGGGATTGTTTTGTCAATGTGGCGTATAAAGGATGCCTCATCTCAGCGTTGTCAGAACCAACCAGATGATGTAATTACTCAGTACTGTCATAACGGAGCAGAATGCAGAATCTGCAGAACTGTTAGAACAGACCAAATGATAGTGTTATTACTTAGTACTGCCAGATTGGACCAGAATCAAGTAATTACTCAGATCTGTCAGAATGAACCAGATTAGTATCGTTCTTACAGCGTTTACTCAAGTTTATTGTTATTATTATTTATCATTCATACATTTACTTCTGTCTCATGAATCTATTCAGGAGTCATATTTGTGTTTCTCTGTGTGTGGGTACATTAAGCTGAAGATAAACAGACTTACACCGTTTCTCTCCATTTGTTTTGCCACTGAACTAGTTTCTGGTCATACAGAAATTTTGTTAGAAATCTATGCAACTTGTAGTGCAAGGTTACAGTGAACACTTTAAATTACAATTTTAGACAGTAGCCAGTAGGGTGAGTTTCAGCTTAATGTTGACCTATCAGTGTAACCTGCCAACAAATCAAGGAGGCAAATCACATAACAGTTTATCACCATTACACTTGACTTGGTTACCATGGCATAGGTGACTATAAAGTCCATATGGTGTGAAACCATATCAAGTTTCTTAGTATTGATGAATCATTATTTATTCTATAATTAATTGCTAAACTACACTCAAGATACAACCACATTTAGTAAAGCTTTTTACTGGATTCACGTTTCAAGGTGCCGCTTCAGTTGTAGACATGTCTTGTTCTCTTGTAATAAGCGGTTACTTACCCCTGCTGGCCTATACTTGACCTGGAAATTAGCTAATAAACAGCCAACTAGTAAAGAATATTAACATCAAATATGCTCCATGCATGGCTATATTTTCCCAAAAGATAATCCACTTATCATTAATTCTAGAGTAGGTAAGGTCAGTCATGGGCTAGCTATTGTCAGTAGAATTTTAGAGTAGGTAAGGTCACTCGTGGGCTAGCTATCGTCAATACAATTCTAGAGTAGGCAATGTCAGTCGTGGGCTAGCTACTGTCAATACAGTTTTAGTGTTGGTAAGGTCAGTCCTGGGCTAGTTACTGTTAACACACTTCCATAGTAGGTAAGGTCAGTCGGGGGCTAGCTACTGTCAATACAACTCTAGAGCAGGTAAGGTCAGTCATGGGCTAGCTACTGTCAATACAAATAGAAAGTAGGTTAGGTCAGTCATAGGCTAGCTACTATCAGTAGAATATTAGAGTAGGTTAGGTCAGTCGCGGGCTAGCTACTGTCAGTAGAATTCTAAAGTAGGTTAGGTCAGTCACGGGCTAGCTACCATCAGTAGAGTTCTACCCTGAAGCACTCTGTCTGGCTCCACCTAAAACAGAATCAGTCTCAACCTTACAGAGTTTGATTTGGGCTGAGTCTAACAGGGTCTGATATATTGTTGGTTTGACTACTTTTGAGGAAATCGCTGATATATTCTATATGTAGTTGGTCAAACTATTAGCGCTACTCCATGACGTGTAATCTGGTGTCGGTGCAGGTTGGCATTTCAGCAGCCCAACCATTCTAGTCAGCTGTATACGGCCACACACAAGTGCAGCTTAAAGGGAACATTGCTTCCATGTGTAGATCCCCAGGAACATTCAATGGCCAACTTGGATCTGGACAGCTTCCAACCAAAGCAAATGTCTGGTACATTCTCACTGTCCAATAAATTCAAAACGCACACGTTTCTGGATAGACCCATTGCTGGATGTTAGATGTGGTGTTGGGAGGAGGTTAACAGTTAGGATCATAGTCAATATATCAGATAACTATATCAGATAACTTTACATAAGACAGTTCATAATATTGCTTGTGAAACTAAATGTAAAGGATACAGACTTGAGTGCTTCATGTCTTTGAGATGTGTTGGTGTTGTTGTGGGTGATCTACTCTATCTGTAAGGCCCAAGACATTGGAACCAGTAGAGATACTTCAAAAATGACTAATGACAAACCAAGACACACAGAACCAGGAGAGATACTTCAAACATGTCTAATGACAAACCAAGACATATGAACATAGATACAGACCTGGTGAACATACAAACAGACCTGGTGAACATAAAGATAGACCTGGGGAACATAGAAATAGACCTGGTGAACAAACATATAGACCTGGTGAATATAGAAACAGACCTTGTGAACATAGAGACAGACCTG
>JACXGI010012453.1:0-14242 GCA_016801175.1 Esox masquinongy | reverse complement strand
TGGGGGGCCCCCGAATGGAGGGTCAGCACGGTGGGATGTGATGTGACCGATCACTGTGACCCAGGGATGGCCCATCAGGAAGTAGAGAGTGTGTTCTGTTCTAACCCTATAAAAAGAAACCTGTAACCACACACACCCACACACATATCAACACAGTCCCTATGAAGTTAGACAGAGCTAGGGGAGTTAAAAACCATCCAAAGGGACTTTATTAGCTGTGTGCACTGAACCAAACTCTCCCTGATTCTACCATGGCTGCTCCGCATCTTGCCCAGAAAATGCCATTTGCAAGTGCTGCCTGAACAGACGGGCGGGTCCAGAACCAGTGTTTACCCTCCTGAATCAGCAGTGCATACAGCCAGGGAGGGGCTCTGCTTGTACACTGAGACACACACACGCACAAAGCCACACAAATGCAGAGGCACACACACACGCAGAGGCAAACACACGCACACGCAGACACACACACACACACACACACACACAGAGACACACACACGCAGAGACACACACACGCAGGTACACACACACACACACACACACACACACACACACACAACGACAAATCCACAATCGCAATGGCAGAGTACCATGCAACAACAAGCGGTTCAACTTAGTCCCCCACAAACCTGGGAGGCTCTGTTCCATCCAACCATGCGTCGCTTATCACCACCCAAAAAACTGAATGATTCAACGGAAGGCTTTGTTAAAGAGAGATTAGTCGGCCTCAGCGATTCGGCTGCTCTGTCTACAGGGTTCAATTATAAAAACTGTGACTTTTTAAACAGCCAGTTGAGTGGAAGGTATGCATTAATAAAAGTGCTCCGACAAAGTAAGTGAAGAGCTTGGAGCTTTGATTCAAAGTCCCCCCCCATCCTAAAAGACACTAAATACTAAACTAATACTACAGTAAATACTATAGGGACAGTCCGCCAGGGCCCAAGCAGGGATGATTTGCTTATGGACGAGGGAAAAGGACCCTCTCTCTCTCACTCCTTGCCGGAGTTTCCTCTCTCTCTCCACCGTATTCCTATCCTGTCTTTCTCTCACACTCTCCTTTCCCCTCCTCCCCTTTTCCCTCCTCTCCACCCCCCAGTCCTTTCTCCTCATGTCCGGGGGAACAAAGACGGATGGCTCTTTTATTACCCTCCTGGCCACACCTCCATACTCAAGGTTTTCTTGTCCACCTCATCCCTAGTTTTTTTGTCTCCTCCCTTTGACGGATTAATATCACATTGAACAGCCGAGTCTCATTTCTCACAGATGGAGATGATTGTTCCTTTTTTAATCAAATGCTGTGTGTTTGTGTCTCTGTGTGTTCGGGTGTGTAAGTGTGCGGGGCTGCAAATTAGGTCCAACCCACCATCTTTATTCATGACTTTCGACATCATTTTGACTTCTTTTAAAATAGAAATCACTCTTGTTACTTGAAGACAAAGGCAAGAGCACATCGAAGAGCCCCTCTTGGCAGATGCACTCCAGTCGAAATTTAAATTTCCACTGTGGCATAATAACATGCAAATTAAGGCACGGAAATGAATTTTCCCCCATTGAAAGTAAACACGCAACTCCATTAAAACGCCAACGAGGCAAATCGAAGCAAATCCAACACAATCATGGAGAAGAGCATGAAATCCCATTTCTTCCCATTTCAGGGAAATGACTGACAAATGACTGGATTTTGGGTCAGACGTGGGCTTGTGCTCGGCATAGGGCCGCTCCTTGGTTACCGAGGCGGAAAATTGGAAAATTTAAGCTACAGTGAGTCATTAGCAAAGTCAAATATGAAACAAAAAAAGGCCTGTCTCCTGGGGTTCTCCATCTTATCTCTCATTCAATGCCATTGATTTCACTTCAGCAGACTGCCTTCGTTCCAAAACACGCTAACTCTTATCGTAGTGTGAGCTAGTAGATAAACGTCGCCTGCTGACCATCTTGGGCAAATTAGCTTTTGTGCAGTTCAGCAAACATTTTTTTTTTACCCAGTGTCTTAACTTCTTTTTCTCCAAACTTTCCGTTTCTCTCTCTTTTGCTCTCTCTCCCTCTCCCGATCTATCTCCCCTTCACTTCTTTCATGGCCTCTAAACTCAGTGTAACTAATTGGCTGGGGCTCAGTAATGACTTGGCAGTCGCCTGAGAAGCTTTGGGGAAAATCACCTCTCATTTCCTTGGGCATCACTCAAATGACCACATGCTGAACTCTTGACATAACAACCCTCCATCTTAAAGCGTATGAGGACAAACTTCAACCAGACACAAAATGCTGATCTCAGGTTCCAGAAATAAAGGCATGGCCTGATCCTCTACTCTATGACGCTTCCTGGAATCGGGCCCAGAGCAGTAAGCCCAGGGGTTGGGACTGTTACTCTACCTGTTCTCAGTTCATCTACATCATCCTATCACCCCCCTCAGGGTGTTCACCATGCCCGTGGCGGCTTCCGCTCTATGGGAACATACTAATTAGACATGTCTTCTCCTTCAGAGCCGCGGAAGTAAGAGACTCCGCGTTGCACACACACAACCACAGCCCCGGGGATGAGCGCCAGGTAATTGAATCAAACAGACACAATTCAATCACAGTATTCCAGAATGTCAATAGGGAAAACTCAGGGTTATTGCAAAAGGGGACCTGGAAGATCCAAAATGGCCGCCTCACGCGGAGAGAAACGCTAGTGAGTGAAAAAGAAACCAAAAATAGTCCTGAGTCATCCGACACTTCGACTGTTATTGGCAACCAAGGCCGATGGCCCTCCAGTCAGATGTAACTGTCACTGGCAGAGCGCACAGTTCCCCGATTGAGTCCGACCTCCCAGCTCAGCTGTCAGTAACAGTAGACTGTGGCATCAAATCCACGTCAGGACCAAATTCATCTGTCACTACCGATGCTGGCCCCACTACATCCACCTGTCGTTACTGCGGAACAGGCCATACACGAGTCCCAGTCAGAGAGAAGCCGCTATCCATCTTTCGCGTGTTAGCATCCCCTGGTTGAACCTCCTCACCTGAGAGCCGGACCAATTCAAAACAGCACCCAGGCTAGAACTAGTCTACGTGGAATTGCGGAATAGTGGTTTGTGACTGGTTTATCGGGGTGAGACCCGGCTGGGTAATGAATCCCCATTGTGCGCTCCGTGTTGTGTGATGCTGTGTCGCCTGTGCCTCACCTCTTTTTCTCTGCCTCGTGTCTGCCCAGGAGACGGCGCAGCCCTCCGCCCTTAAAGCCCTGGAAGTGGGCCGCCGGAGCCCCGACCGTGACCACATCGTAGAACGCATCTGGAGAAACAAGGAAGGGCCACGGCCATTACGCCGTGGGGTGGGGGGGGGGGGGGGGGGGGGGGGGTGAGAAAGGGGAGTCAAAAAGGAGGGGGACGGACTAAGGGAGAGATAACAGTGACACGGGACGATGGTCACGTGGGGGTTTGTTGGTAATGTGAATCGCGGAGGCCTGACAGAAGTTTGGGATGAGAGAGACACACACACACAGAGGGAGTGTATTTGTGCATCCACCAGTCTGGTGGATGAGCGCGAGGTCAGCTAATGAACGGCACTGGGGACAGCAGAGCAGCCAGCCGCCGCAGGAAGTCCTGTTTGAGGAGTCGACAGCAATTAACGACAGCGCTGCTCTGAGCGCCGAGGTTGCCCTGACGATGCTCGTCGCAGGCACCCCACCCGCTCCGACAGTGGGGAGTGCTCGTCTGCGCTCGCCCCATGCTTCCTTCGTAATGATCCCGTGGTCGCCTCACGCTGCCCTTCTTCTCGACGCGCACCCCCCCCCCCCAGGTCCTAAAACCTCCCCATTCCCCTAATTGGCTGCGCTTTCACAATACAGAGCAACACAATGAAATACAATAGTGAAGGCCCGCGACATCACTCACACAGGCCAATTTGCTGGAGCTGATTTCCCCCCGTCCGCCCCTCCATCTCCGTCATAAATTGTCTGGAGAATGTCGGGCCGGTGTGGGAAACATGTCTTTCTCGTTCTCCCTCTCACTCCCTGGGAGGAGAAATTGATTGCGGGCCCGGCAAGATAAGTTGGAATAATTCATACTTAACCTATCCCCAAGTCCTGTTTAAGGGAGATAAAATGTCCCTTTTACATGGCCCAAATGGAGTTTATTGCACTGTGTTTCCTTATTGGGCTTTGCCAAGCCATGCATGCTGAGGCACAGAAGGGGTTGGGGTCTGTGGTTGTCACTTGAGAGACTAACTGAGCAGCTATTTTCCAGACAAATTACAATTTTCTTGGGCTCATAAAGCTGTTTTCCTCCAGGCTGTTTTTTCTCTCTCTGGATGATCAATTGTGGAATGCAAATCCGAATGCAGAAGTTATGCTATAATTGTAAGTCGCTCTGGATAAGACCGTCTTCTAAATGACTAGAATGGAATGGAAATGTCTGAATGGTTCCTATGGCTTAGTGTGTCGTGGAGAACAGGAAAAACATAGAAATACTCCTATAATTCCTAACAAGCACAGAAAACAGAGTGACTAACTGAAAGGTCTATATTAATGTATTTGTCATTAAAGGTCAATAGACGCATGTTTAACATCTGCTTTTTGCCAACATTGACAAATTGACTCATTTTTCACATCAACAAAGCATCTAATGCCCAAGGGAGTGACAGACCAGATAATATGACAGCCATTTTATCACCAAACAAAAACATCACCATGTGTTTCAATATCTGCCCTGTCACCCATCTTCTGAAACTTGGCAGCAGAGACTACAGAAAAGCTACATCATCAAGCTGTGTTCTTTTGGTCTCCACGTGTTCTCCCCCTTACTAGATTACCCCTTTTCTTTTTGCCTGTCAGAGGTGATGGTTATGAAGGGAGGCAAACAGATCGATCCTCCTCATTCCAACCATCATTTCTGATGTCTTCAGAGTATAGTGTGGATCTGTGTCCAGGCTTGTCTAGCCTTCAACTTTTCAATCAACTCAAAAGCTGGGTCATCTTAGATACTGAGCAGCATTCCCCAGGAGCTAGCTCCTGTTAGCTGCTACTGAACGCATCCCAGAGCTAGCTTGTAGCATGTTTTGGAGGACATAATGCACTCTGACAAGCCTAGGGCTGAACTACCGAGGTTCTTATTGGGGTCGGTTGCAGGGGAATATGGGTATAATACCCAGCCTAGCTCATAGGCCTTCATTAGAGCATTGCAAGTCTGTCTTCCTGTCTGCCTGGTCAGGTTAATGTGCATCTGTCAGTGCTCCAGATGCCCCTGATATGTGGCCCCTGCTCTCTTCTGACAAAAAAAGAAAAGCGGAGCAGGGAAGGTCAAAATCGAGATGACCTCTGAAGACGACTGAAGGGGCACTGTCGACGTTCAAGGCTTCTGCGCTCGTTCCCAGCCGGGCGGTATTCATTAGTGCACATACGTCAAACGTCATATCGGACAAGTTGATCTGGCCCCGCCCTGTTTCGGTTGGATGTCCCCCCCCCCGTTTGCTGCCTAACGAACGCGAGCCAAGTCAGTTTGGAGACGTACCGGTTTTTCTGGGACACGTCACCCTCATTCTCTGGGTATGCAGGTTGATGGGGATGAACTCCAGATACCTCTGAGCCTTGCTGCAGCTGGGCTTGAACGACGGACCTGTAATGGGTAGTGAAGAAACAAATGACATTATATGGGGTAAAACATTATTCAAATATGCAATACTTATTAAGAGGAGCATTCCCACTTCATGCTGTAGACCTCATACTGGTGTTAACCCATCGTGCCCAGCAGTACCTGGGTTTTCTGACAGATTTTGCAGTTACAGTTTTATACCACACGTCAATTTTGAGAGATTCCTTAGGGAACCCAGACCAAAGAATCCATGATCTGTTGGGGAATTGACTAAACTTAATCCAAAAAAAATTTCTTTGGAGGAAGGATAGTTGAGGATCATGCCAAACGAAGCCCTTATACCAGCTAGGGCTCCTGATCTGTCTGGGCTTGTAGTTCCACTTAAAATCCAGAAATGGGGCTACAACTCCACATCCCTTTCACGACATAGTGGGTTAGGGCACTACCAAACTGCAAACCTCAAACACCAATATCTTCCAATAGACATCTGTCAGAGTCCTCTTGCATTTAAAACTCAGCTCATTTTCAATCAGCCCTCGCAAAGCATCCGCTAATGTACATTGTAATCCTCTAAGTTTAGGATTTTATGCCCTTTTGCACCACCTGCTTTGTACAAAACTTCCAATTAAATATGTAGCTCTGAAAGATAAAGCTGAGTCTTTGTTTGTGGGCTTATGCTAAAGCTGAACAGCACTATCTGACACTCCTCAACGGTAGCTTAAATATCAAATATGCAAATAACGCCAGCAAACTTTCTTTGAAATAGGGCTAAGCTTTTAAGAACAGTCAAATAACACTGGCTATCTGACATTTTGTGGTGTTTGCTGAAGGGGAGGTTATTTCCGAAAGTAAAGATGAAGGTAGGAAAAAAACAGGTACAAACAGACACACATTCACAATAAAACATATTCTCCTCAAACAAACATTTTAAATTATCTTCCAAATTAGTTCCACATCAAAAACTTTTAATTGGGTTTCAATCTATCCAATCGTAACTCAGAGTTTTACGCTTTGAGCAATTCCACGCAAATTCAAACAATCAATTAGACCCTTAAAAACTGTGAGGGCCTGTGTCGTTTCAGTGTGTGGGCTGAATACTGCGTGACCTCGTGCCACATATTCCCTAGGAAGAGACAGACCAACGTACTTCCCCTTTGGGCGGAACATAAGCACCCTATGCCCTTGCCTCGTGCCGCCCGGGGATTACGAACCGGTGCTAACGCATGTACTGTAGAAGTCAGTGTGCTTTCTGGAGCACAGCACGTGCCCCATTACCACCCATTAAACATTTACAACGTGTTTAGCCTGCCTGTAGCACATCTGGCCTCCAAAGCTGCTGCTTACAGATGACCACACTGGCTGCCGATGAGCAGCCTCCGGGCGACACGCAAGCACACATTTGGCTACGAACAATTCATGTTAGGGCCACGCTAGCCACCCTGCTCCTCTCTCTGTTTCCGTCGACACGTGCGAGGACAAAAACGGGTAAATTACACCCAGCCATTCGTTCAATATCCTTAGAGCCAGCGTTCAAAAGCTGGTTATCTTTCAACCCAGTATTGTTCACGCCAGCGGGAGAATTTAGCATTTAGCTAGCCGTCCCCTACGGCTTCTCCCAGCGGTGTTGGTTGGGGCTAATGGTATAGACAGCTAGGGGGCCTTGCCTTCTCTCGGGCTCACCAGGCTGCCAGTCACTCTGTCAGCTGTGCACACTGGGGACAGGGGCTAATAGAGACTGGGGGGGGGGGGGCGGTTTGACGAATTAGCTGCATCAAATCCCCGTCTGTTTGCCCAGGTGGTCGGTCTGTATGACAGGAAGGAGCCAATACTGTTGAACCACACAGCTGGCTGGCCAGAGCCGAGGGCTTGGAGTGGTGGCATTCTCTCTGCTACGGACGGACGGATTTCCCTGTCCTGCTTTCTCTGTTTTTTCCGTGTACACAAAGACACACACATTTACAAGTATGTAATTTGGCAGATCCTCTTATCCAGACCCACTTACAGTAGTGGTGAGTTGATACATTTTTGCACAGGCTCCCTGGGGAATCCAACAGACCACCAGCATCATGCTCTACCAAATGTAGGAAATGTGACCTACTCGCACACAGACACACCATCTCTCTATGTCTCTATGTATCCCTATCTATGGGGATTTCTTATCTCCAGTTTTCTGCTTGTGCGGAGCCCGGGGAAAAAAACTCGAACACGCTTCTTAAAATATTCAAGTGTGATGCCTTTGGATCGCTAACTTCAGAAACAGGGGTTCAATCGACAAGCAAATACACCCGGTGGCAGAAAATACCTCCTCCTCCCTGTAGCAATTCATCCATATGAAAAATATAAAAAGCCTCCCGCTGTTTCACTTCTGAACATAACAATCAAGCCCCAGAGTCGATAACCTCTTCGATGAGGATAATTCAACCACTTGGACAGCTCAGAAACCATTTACGATGCCTTGGAAAAACGTCTTTCTGAAGCTAAGAGCCGATGCGTAGCAGCGGCGGCCTCAGCGTTCGACCGGTTTCCTGAGCCGTTAGCTAGCTAGAAGGCCTCTTTTAAGTCTGACAGTGGGGGGTTGGCCTGGTGCTGAGGGTAGCATAGGGAAGCGGCGGAAAGCAGCGGTAAGCGGCAGAGCACCTTGTTCAGATGCTTCTCAGTCCGCCTCGGGGCATGCTTGGTACAGCAAACAGGGCGCCCGATTAGAGCAGACGAGCCAGGCACCGCTGAGCCGGGAGAACAGGGTTCACGTCGACGATAAAGGGATGCTTGGCGTTTTCATTTTTTCCCCCCTCTTTTCTTTGTCTTCCCATCTCACTCGTTGACGCAAGAAGGGGAATTTCTGTGGTTTGTTGCGAGTCTGTGATTTCACTCGGAGTGTATAGGGGAATTTTTGCTCAGTCGGACCAGAAAGCGCGTTCCAACTCAGAGCGCTCACTGTGGCGGCGCTAGACAGACCGAGCGTGTGTCTGAAAGACGACCGGTACTCACTACTCTGGTTATACCGTGTTCACTCATGGTTCTGGAGATCCACCGGGTGTGCAAGCTTTTATGCCAGCCCAGCCCGCCGCTAACACACAACTGATTCATCTGAAAATGTCTTTGTGACATCGTTGCCCAGCCTGTGGGTCTCCATTTGAACATTTTCCATCTTCCACACCAGCATTCTCAACCGGTTTTCGTAACCACTTGGCTACATCAAACCGTTAGGCTTGTACATTGTGACATCATAACAATACACGACTGTCTCTTTAGCCCTACACCTGAAAGACGAGCTTGTGCTTTCAGCCCGTCACCGTGACTGAAGATTGACTGATGGACAGTTAGCCACCGTAGATCACTGACGGCATGGTAGAAGCTCCAACTTTCACCCACTAAGGGGATTAGCCAAGCTTCTAATTCGCAGGGCGGCAAACAATAGGAGTGGGAGAGACGATTTATTAATGAATGGGGTTCAGGCGCAATGAAGTTATTCCGGTATCTGAAGTATGCCGAGGTCATTCTGTCTAATTAAAAGGAACAAAAGGGAAACACTGGGGGCTTTTGAACCTGCGGAAAGGGATTTGAGTCTCGAAACCTCCAAGGATGGCCAACACACAGCGGCCCTTTTCCCTCCTCTTCCATCTCACCTGCCTTTCTCTCACTTTGCTAACCGCTCACTTGTGACGTTATTCTGCCTGCGCGCTCAAACACACCTCCCCCCGGGCATCCTCGCTACCTTCTCCGTCGCCCTTTTTTCCCCCTGACTCTCCTAACATTGTCGTTCTGCATCTCCGCCGCCACATTCGTCGTCCTTTCATCCCTCCTTTCACCCCTCCTTTCACCCCTCCCCACCTGGGCTTTAATCACATTAGGTATTAATAATTAATCTGGTTGCTGCCTTCTCTGCCCGGCTAGCTTAGTGTTGTCTGTCAGTGTGCCGACTTAATGCAGCGTTGGATTAGAGGCGGCGAGGGCCCTGTCCTCTGCCGAGCAACGTTGAACGGCAAACTTGATTACCACACAATGCAGCATCTGGCCTTGCAAGGGAAGCAGGGAGAACTGTCATGAAGTATTTCAATCCACGCCGTCTCGCCCTCTCTTTAATAGACAGTGAGCTTGTGCGTGCGTGCGTGCGTGCGCGTGTTGCGGCCATCATCGTTCATCAGAGGGACGCGGGGGAAAACAACCACGACAAATATCTCATTACGGAATAAGAAGAACTGGGAGGAAAAATCTATCACTGTCCATCAGGTTTCTATAGCCACTGGGACCCAAGAAAGGCTGGGATAGTGGGTCGATGGAGAGAGATGGAGGCTGGAATAGACGGTCGGGGAGAGTTGGTGAGGGAGGGAAAGAGAGAAAAAGAGAGAGAAAAAGAAAGAACTAGAAAAAGAAAAAGGGTGGGGAGAGAAAGAAATAGAGGTATATATGGTGTGCTGTTCGTTTTCCTTGATCCCATTAAGAATTGTGTTGTGGGACTATTATATTTGGCCGAGGACAGAAAGAGATAATTTGATTGTGCCAAATATCTGTCATTTTGTGCGATGGAGTTGACGTGTGTAGGTGGCGGTGAAGGCGTGGGGCTATAGTGCGTTAGTTAATGTGTGTGTGTGTGTGTGTGTGTGTGTGTGTGTGTGTGTGATTCAGCGAGACAGACTAGAGCAGCAGGCTAAGTGTGTATGTTCCCCGTATTCATATCAATCCAGACGCGTAAACACGGAGCATGTGCACCCAGACACACAAAACCAGCTTCCCCGTGTCAACAAAATCATTATCACATCATTCGTCATCAGCCCCCGATTTAAAATGTGTACAAAACGTTGTTGCTATGGAAACAGCCAAAGACACAAACCCAAAACAGTGGTTGCTGGCTCTCTGGGGAGAGGGAAAAATGAGGGAAAAAATAAAAGAAAGAAAACCATCAATAGTGAGGTCCCCCAGGGCTATGTCCTCACCCTGTATCCTTTACACCCAGGATTCAATTCCACATTCAATCGATTCACATCAATTATTTAAACATCAGCCAGGTAAGTTTGACCTGATATGTGATGCTGACTGTCTGTATGATTACATGAAATATGTCGTTCTGTTTTATTCAGGGCCTGAGGGTGATTTTCCAGGGTACGGGCCTTGGCCACATTATAGCATAATGACTTACTCCTGCTCCGGTCTCATCACTTTTACTCCTTCTCATTCCGATCAAGCTTGCTGGTGTGCAGGGTGGCATTTCCTAGTCCCCACTCTAGAAAGAAATGTGGGCTTCAAAGATACAAAGTTTGGAATGTCTTCTAAACTAACTCAGTGCTCTCTGGCGTTGACCGTGGTGACTGCTTATCATAACAGGGACGCCCAGACAGCATATCATAATCACAGATTGCATCTCTAGCAAAGATACACGCGACGGTTCAACAGTATCCCCCGCATCTCAATGAAGACACGGGAAACTGTGTAGGTGTGCGTGTGTGTGTGTTTCTGTGTGTGTGTGTGTGTGTGTGTGTGTGTGTGTGTGAGACAAGGACAAACCGTGAAACATCAGCAATTACAGAAACGTTGGCAATGTGGTGAGCGAAACAAAAAAACAGGCATGAAAAAAAAAACAACACGCAAAGACGACTCTGCAACCAGGCTGTTTACAAACAGGGAATTGAAATTCATGCTTTTCCCCCCAAGCGTATCTCTACTCTTCAAATGCAGCATTTCAAATGTCTGAAGGAGTGTGTGTGTGTGTGTGTGTGTGTGTGTGTGCACCCTTGTATGTGTTTGTGTGTGTGTGTTGCCAGGCTTACCAGTGATCTTGTCGAGTTCAGCCAGGGTCTCCTGGTAGGCAGCTATGACCTGTCCGTAGCGGGAGGTGACCTCCTTCCTCAGGTTGTCCCAGTGGGGAGAGAGATCACCCAGGTCCCTCAGGTCATGTATCCTGAAATGACAGGGACCCACAGGGAATGTCAGCGGGACGATCTGGTCTCATTGACGACAAGGACGTTTTCAAACAGCCTCCATCATTTCAATCCAGTGATAGACAGATGGGGATAGAGGAATAGAGAGAGAGGGGTTGACAGAGGGATTGAGATAAGACAATGAATCAATCTAACCTATTTATAAAGCACTAATTACATCAGCAGTTGTCATAAAGGCCTCGTACAGAAACCCAGCCTAGACCCCGCAGAGTAAACAGAGGAACATTGACCAGGAAACTCTCCAAACCAAAGAGACTCAGAGGGAAGGTCCTCCCTGTTCCGGCTTTCTCTGCTAAATCAACAGAGATCATTATCTCCGGGAGGATTTACGGAGTACCATTACAGAGCAGGACACCAGACCCACGGAGCTTGATCCAAAGCTCCGTTCAGACCTTTCCACAAGAGGTGGATGTGGGCACTGAGCAGTCTGTTAACCAATGCACCGGATAACAGCCGCTTTGGCAGGCTCACAATAACCAGCGCACAGCTACAGTATCATCTAGCAGGACTGATAACCCGTTCAGCAACACCCCACTCCCAGCATCCTCTAGCGGTGCAGCGCTGGCCTGGGGCCAATTCCATGGTTAGATTGACTCCACTGTGACTAATGCTCTTCATTTTCCTGAGCTTGGAGTCACATTATCCTAAACTGTTACAGCGGCAGGTATATTAGGAGTCAGTTTAGAACCTCTCTGATGCCGTCAGGAACAGATGTGCCGCGCGCGGACGGACGGACGGACAGAAGTGCAACGTTGAAGGGGGGAAAAATTGTATGCAACATGTTAGACATTTTAAATGTATGTGAGATATAAAAGTCTACAGTAAAAATGTCATGATATATAAAGCTCTAATCTAATTCATAAAACGGTTGCAGAAAATCCACATATCTGGCTCAATCACATTTTTGTAAGTGACTTACATTAGTGAGTACTGTACATACTCACACTTTTCTCATACTGGCCCCCATGGGAATCAAACCCACAACCCTTGGTGTTACAGATGCCATGCTCTATCAACTGCTCAAAAGATAAACAGGACCTTTCTGATATTGACTTACCTTTCTGATATTGACTTTGCATGCGTGATACATACACACGCATGCAAATAGACGAGTGCATACACACCTCAGCTTCTGCCAGTCCCAGACATCCTACCAATCAGCTTATCCCAGTCCCAGGCATCCTACCAATCAACTTCTCCGGTCCCAGACATCCTACCTATCAGCTTATCCCAGTCCCAGGAATCCTCCCGATCAGCTTCTGCCAGTCCCAGACATCCTACCAATCAGCTCCGATTAACCAATAATAAGCCCTCCAGCTATTCTTCTGCACTAGTTTTTAACGCCGCGGGAGCTTGCTTCATCTTGCAGAGAGTTCGTGGTGTGTGCGTGTGTGTGTGTATATGTGACTGTAGCCGGAGGGCTAATAGGCCCCTACAGGTTGTCATTAGGGGCTGTACTAAACTAAGGTCGTTGCAGAGGAAATAACCATCCGTCGCCGCAGGCAGTCAAGCTTATATCCAGACCAGACCGCCTGTGTGTGTGTCTGTGAGTGAGTGTGTGTGTGTCTGTGTGTTCTTATATTGTTGGTTGGCAGTTGGCATCTAAATAGCGGTTTTCTTTTTCATCAGATGATCTGACACAAAAAACAACATCAGGCCAGGAACGGACATTAACTGGGCCGATCATGGCGGTGACGCCAGCGGGGACACTATTTGGCTTAATTAAGACATGTCAGTGTGGGTAATATGCGTCTCGTGACAATGGATTCATATCCAACTTTCTTTTCGTGGTACTATGCTGAGTAATTGGCTCATACGGCATACATAATGAATGTCAAATGGTCTTCATCGGGCCTTTTCGGAATGAGTTGCATTGCGACACATACCTTATGTATCTTATGACACACTTATGACATGTATCTTATGACACACTGTGTACGCACCCCCGGCCTTCACCAACCCCCCCCGTGGAACCTGGTGGAACACCCAGCAGAAACTTCTAGAACTTCACCGAAGGCCGGATAGTCAGTGCAGTTAACATTTACCATTGAACCCGCCTACCTGCAGTCATTTTTTTTTTATCTATGTAAAATCTTATGCAAAATCACTAAGCTACCGGTTTAATATCGATTAACATTCATAATAGGTGCTTATCTTGTCGAACCAGGTAGGGTTCCACCTTTCGCTTAAAAAATATTTGGTAAAAAGGTAAAAATTGTAGTAGTATCTCATTAAAGGCTGAGATTAGCGACCTGTAATTGTGAGGAGGTTTTTCCGGAGAACAATGAATAATTCCCATAGATTTCCAGACAGAAATTCTTCCCATGTAGGCTACACTTAATGCTTTCAACCAGGAGATTAGAATCTTTTCAAATTAGTCGGTGCACAAAAGCCACACGATTTCTTCTGAAATTGAACAAAAATATCCTCCAGTATCAATTTAGGAAGGAGAGAGAGAAAAAAAAAGATGTCTCTCTTTGTTCTGTATGATAACGGCACCGAGATAATGACATCAGCCCTCTCACAGAGACGAAGATAGAGATGTCAGATAGCTGTTTTTTTCCATTGGTGTTGGGGGTAGTGAGGTGTAAAGTAGAGACACTTCATGTGCCCCTTGTTGCTCCAATCAAACATATTGTTCCAACACAGCCATCTACTTGGGTTTGGAGAGGGCTTTAGTATTGAAAAGTGTAATTTCTGAAAATCATGATATGATTCTAAAGAGAGAGAGAGAGA